>CAXKVY010000939.1:82500-85798 GCA_964058915.1 Tetropium fuscum | reverse complement strand
ATTTTTAACCCAGGGTATGTCCAGGAATTACTTAGGTTGATAAATACTACCATTCAGAAAAGACTACTCCTTGAAAATATAATTAGTTAGGCTTTGCAGATAAATTACCGAATATTTGCTCATACCAGTAACTACTAAACCAAATTGAATACATGCATGTTTGGTTAGGCTAGATCTACCACTATCCTCATGTGACCGTTAAATTCGTATGATGAATTAACTATCAATGAAAACAGCTATGGAATTTCTGCGAAATATTTTATAGTAGAAAAATGGAAATCTATTGTCAAATTGTAACTTAAAATAGTTATTTATTACATAAGTACTAAAAGTGAGAAAGGAAGTTTGGGACACGACGGTAAAGGCGGTGTGTCCCATCCATTCGAACAAAATAAAATTACTTTTAGCACATACAGCATGATCAAGACTGCGGAGCGGCTATATCTCATATCTCCTCGGCTATTAGGCCAAAATTATTTCCATTTCCAATATTTTTAATTTCCTAATTTCATCACTAGGGGGCGCATTTGCTATGGTGTTTCAGTAAATTGTTAATTTCTCCAAATATCTTCGGTAGGTCGGAAATACACTTTTTGGAATATCTGTTCTATCCTCTACAAATTTTGTTTAAATATTTTTTTCCATATTACCATGGCAACGGCATGTGAGGGAAACAAATTTTTAATATTCAAATATTTTAAGTTGAGTTTGGCTCATTGGCTTGATAGGTTTCACCATTGAAATTATTAGAAGCAAAATTACAATTTACAAAATTATTTGTAACAACACCATAAAAGAACTTCACTTTCTTAAACTGAAACGTGGTAACTACTCACTAACCAAAATGAAATCAAATAATTACATACGACAATTTTGTTCTATTGCTCTTTACACATTTGAATTAGAATTCTGCAGTCTATACCTATATGTAGTTAATACAAATGGCAGATGGCGATAGCCCGCACAACATTCAGATTTCACCTACCACATTTGAGCAATGAAAATTTGGATTAAAATGTATTGCATGCGGTATATAACTGCTGTATATAAGTTTATCCAGAAAATGCAATTCACATGTGTGTTTAACCATCGCAATATTTCTACCATTTTAAATGTAATAATTGTTTTCTATTCTCGTACCAGTGTTAAAAATAAAGGACCAGTGTTAAAAGTAAATTACTTTTATCACCTTAAATTATAGTACTTTAAGTTACATTTTTGATAGTGACAGCATGGGCTAAAAAATATACTTTGCTGGCGTTTGGAGAAAAAATCTGTGTAGCATAGACTTTAATTAAGACTATACCTACGTCTAACAAGTTTGGTTAGCCATTGCATTTTATGTCCAACAAATTACAAAATCGGTCGTGCATATAATATTTCATAAATATATATGAAAATCATGTACCTAGGAATATGATAATAACCGCACACTACGTACAATAAGCAACCGCAAATGGAATTTTATTGTAGTGCATAGCACAGGGTTATGATGAAGTATGTACCTACGTTTATTATAATGATTATTACAGTTCTATTATGCTTCAATTGGCTGTTTAAAACATTATAAAACTACTAATTTATTGCTCCATATGTCCGTATCTATTTTCGGCAAGAGCGGAGAACGTGATATCATAAAATATCTAATAACCGTAAACCATTATTGCATTTGATTGATTTTTCTAATTTATTGATTGATGAGGTGGTAGGCAGATTATTTAGGCCATTTTTTTAAGTGAGTGTTAATATGTACCTAATGTGTTATCCTTTAAGCAAGACACCACAGTTATTTAAAGGGATTGTAACTACGTGCTACTCTCGGAGTGTCTCTCCGTATATAATTATGTATAAGTAGGAACATAATAAGTATAATTCAAATAAAATACATTAATAAGTGTTGAATAATATTGAACTATTTAAATTTGTGATAGATTATAAAATGTATAGAGAAATAAGCAAATATTATTATGAAATGAATTGCTACAAACCCAATATTTCTTCTCGCAAAACAAATATGAATAGCAAAGGATTTAGAAGCTAATATATATATATATATATATATATATATATATATATATATATATATATATATATATATATATATATATATATATATATATATATATATATATATATATATATATATATATATATATACATATATGTATATGATGCAGAACCGGATTTAAATTTAATGTATGTACTCAAAACATCCTTAGAACTGAAAATGTTTTGAATTTTCCAAATGATTTTTGCACTAAATTGAAAACATATTTCGAAAACCTTAATTATACATCAAAAAAAATACCCAAGTTTTTACCATTATTATTAGCAGGTTTCATAGTTTGTGTGGAAAAGTTGGAGACACTCTACAACGAATTGAAGACTTTACAAAAATCTTGTAAGCGAACTGAGTGCAAAAACAGAAAGAGAATACCTTTGTTGAAAAATTCGATCTTTTCGACATCGCTCATGCCTCGGCTTTAGAAATGCGAAACCAAGGGAACAAATAATTTCTCATCAGTCAAAGGAAAAAAAGGACAACCTATACGGATCTATAATCCGAGGGGACCGTATTCTATTAAAAATGGAGAAGAAATATTTATTCGAAAACAACAAGAACATATAAGAAAACAACGATCTGAAGAAACAAAATCAATGAATTGTAAGTATATTAAATATAAAATAAATACTAATTAGTAGGTAGTTAGTTATTAAATTTTATATTTAATTCATATTGTGATGAATAGATTGGAACTATATACACCACTTATGATTTGGAAGGGATATATTAAAATTCTTGTATTTTGGGAGATGCCATATTTAGCGGTAAACATTAATTGTGACATAAAGAGCAATATTCAAGAGAGAAGTCATGTTTGTTGAGAACAAATCGGTAAAGACACTATGATTAGTATCTTTAGTACATAAAAATTATAGTCACTTTACCGAAAAACGTAGTCAGTCTGATTTTTTAAGTTCCTTTGAAGATTTTGGTTATTCTACGTTGTCTTTACTGTATACCAAGTAGAATAAAAGTGCCTAATTTTGTTGTTTGTACTGAGTGTCCCATTTACTCGGACCTTCCGTATCAATAATAATAATAATAGTATTAAGTTTGTTTTTATCCAATGCAAATCATCGGCATATTATTTTCTGTATAACAGTACAGACAGATACATTGATGTCTTGTAATACATTGATGATTGAGTAATAGTGAAGAAACTGAGCGGATATCTAACGAAGAGGGAAATACGGAATTCATGGATTCAGTCTAACAACCTGATCCTGGTAGTTC
>CAXKVY010000939.1:0-80000 GCA_964058915.1 Tetropium fuscum | reverse complement strand
CGTTTTATGACATTAGTTTTTGACGGAACTCATTCTTAGAATACACAAACCTAGTATATATATATACTATGGGATATATATATATATATATATATATATATATATATATATATATATATATATATATATATATATATATATATATATATATATATATATATATATATATATATATATATATATATCCCATAAGCAGATCAAATATTCCTTCATCATACTGTTAGTATTACAACATTCATATTGCATATATTACAAATTACAAATTATCTTCCCACATCTATATATATATATATATATATATATATATATATATATATATATATATATATATATATATATATATATATATATATATATATATATATATATATATATATATATATATATATATATATATATAGATATATATATATATATATATATATATATATATATATATATATATATATATATATATATATATATATATATATATATATATATATAGATATATATATATATATATATATATATATATATATATATATATATATATATATATATATATATATATATATATATATATGTAGAATTTGTAATTTGTAATATATGCAATATGAATGTTGTAATACTAACAGTATGATGAAGGAATATTTGATCTGCTTATGGGATACTTACAATATTTCTTCCCCATTAAATCCTTCTTCGTTTTATGGGGGCCACTTTTATGAACACTAATTTCTATTTTACTAGAAGGATCACTTTAGACATGAGCACTCTTTAGTCCTAGAAGAGGTCCAATTAGGGATATTATAAATTTCTTTGCAATATTATTTTTTAAAATGAAGTTACTTTTTTAAAATAGTGAATTTTGTGGTATTGTAATATTTAAATTTATCAAATTTTAGAGAGGCTGAATTTGTAATAGTCTTAAATTATTTACTGACTTTTTATTTAACAAGAACAAGAACAAGAAAGAAGAAGATTGCATATGACTCCTTTTATTGTAATATATGGATAATAAAATAAACAAAACCTTGAAACCTTATTTCTACCCTACGATAAATCTACGTAACTTATAGCTATTACCTACATAGGACCAAGTCCACTGTCAAAAGATTTCTTAAAACTAGCAAGTTTGAAATTGTTTATTACCTTGAAAATTATGTTAATCCTTTTATATCCACGCACCAAAAATTATTACTTTTTTGATATCTCTAATTGGTACTCGAACTAACAAATGCTGCTGGGCTCGGGTGGTGGTATCATCATATATGGAACTCTGCTTTGGGATTTATTCACCATCAAACCTTTAATTTACGGCTTCTGTATTTATATTCTTCTATCACTTGAATTTACCGTGAAAATTATTTCCTTTTCTTTTGTTACTAATCATAAATCTCTCCTGCGGCTGGGACGCTACCAAGCCTTCCACTTCTTACTTGTTAAATGCTACGAAAACACTGCAGTTATTTCTGTTTCTATAACTATTACACTGGTGTTCTTGCTTATTTAGCACAAAATTTAATATTATTACTTTAGATTTACTATTAATTTATAACAAATTTTATGAAACTTAGGAACGTGGGTGTTGCTTCATCGAACGCCTTATCTCGATTCTCTTTTTAAGTTGTTGAGTGTTACTACGGATATGCCATATGAAAAACATTTGCACTTCCTGGTTACCTTATTTCTTTTTTTATTATGATCTGGCCAATCAGATTGATTCATAACTTTTCAATTTTTTTAATTTCACTTAATACTCTTACAATTTGATTTTAGCTTTATATAATTTCGAATACTAAACACTATTATAGAATCAGATTCACTTTCAGTTGCCTAACTTCAATTTATGTGTGAGGCGTTACCTCGACATTTTCGACATTTTGAGTCTCGAACCCCATTTTTACATTCATGCTTTCGCATTAATCATTTAATCTAGACATAGCTTATTAGTGCTCGATACTATATAATTATTATTGTAACTTGTCTATTGTAATTAGAATAAATCTTTAAAATTTCTAAATGTACCAATAAAAATATATAGAACCTCAAGATTGTTCACAAGCTTGCGAACTGGCGCCCATTCAACAAAAGAGTTTGCAGATTAAAAATATCAAAGTAATCAACAACCTCCTGTTGAACAACTTCCAAGGTTGTTCAACATCTCTCTCTATATAAATTTCTGATATCTAAAAAAAATTCTGATATATATATATATATATATATATATATATATATATATATATATATATATATATATATATATATATATATATATATATATATATATATATATATATATATATTTATATATATATATATATATATATATATATATATATATATATATATATATATATATATATATATATATATATATATATATATATATATATATATATATATATATATATATATATATATATATATATATATATATATATATATATATATATATATATATATATATTGTTTTGTGAAAAGTAATCATGGGTTTGTAGCATTTCATTAGAAGCATTGTATAGAGAAGGTATGTAGCATTTCATAGAGAAATAAGCAAATAGACGAATAAGAGGAAAGATATACTTACCAGTGCTATATCTGGACATACATACGGAAATGAACCACTATATACCATAAGAGTTATACTATAAATATGTTGATAACATGAAGAACAACGTTTGGTAGTTTGGTTTATATCTTGTTGTTTAGTAGTTTCAATAGCTACAATTCTAAAGGACTTTATAAAAGGAAAATTGCGTTTATTTCAGTCAAATCAAAAGCAGCTATACACGAATGTCCGCTATGCAAATGCAAATATATGATGTTTATGATGATATATGATTGTATTAACTGTAGTCTATACAACTTTTTGTGCACTAATTAAAAGTTAAATTATACAATATCACGCAAGTAGTTCATTAATAGTGACTTGTGTTGTCTAGCCCGTTTATAAAATACTGTTAACAATTTAAGGTATGTAGTTGATTAAATAATTAACTCCAGATTAAATTAGAGCTGTTATGTGGAAGCTATTAGGAAATCCCAGGTCACAAGCAGGCAATACACTATTAGTATTTTTGAATGTTGCTATTTTGTATTTAATTTACCTAAAATATTAGGAACAACTCTGCATGTAGCTTCTGCTTATTATTGAAATCATTATGTTAATATAATTATTTTGGCTCGAATTATCTCCAGAATATTTCGATGGAAATGTTTTTTTCATTCTTGTATTTATTTTTAACGAGAAGCCTTGTCGATTGGCCCTGTTCCTATTGACTTTTGATGAGATGCCAGAGAATGTTTCAACTGATGGATGGGGTCTCTTTTTCCCAAATCAGATATGAACAATAGCTTGCTTGCCCATGTCGATATGTCCATAAAATCAACACAATGTAGTCGTGATGGCCCAAGGCATAGTATATATTATTATTATTTTAATTCCTGCAAATTTATGGAATGTTACCTTAAAGACACCTACCATGCCTCAAATCTCTTATTTTATTCTCTATGTATTATTATTTATGTTATTTATGATTTATATTAGATGGAAAATTATAGAAGTTCTGTCATAAATTACAGTCCCGTGTGATATATCATTCATTTGCAATTTGGATGCTTGCGAAGCTACGGATTATACATCAAATTTATAATCACCCAATTAATAATTTTCTACGGTAGACGAATAAGCACATGCTTTTTATTATAACATTAGATACAACGCATTACATACTGGGTTATTAATGTGATATTCTTGACGGTGATAATATATCAGACAATACCAGACTGCATGTTGGTTGAAGGAAATTCACCCGTTATTACCCTTCAGAGTACTTCCAACAGCGATTAAAGTGGACACTAAAAGTTCGCCTAAGCTAGCTCAGATTAATAAAACAAAAAAATAAAAATTAGTAAATTTGGTTGATACCGACGCGCCGTCACTAATTAACCGTGGACGCAACTGTCTGTCTGCAACCAAGTCAGATAGTCTCCAATTATCCTGGGCATCCAACCTACTCTCAGCACTTTCTGTAATTTTTGCTTGAAAGAAAAATAACATTAGAAAGAAAAATAAGATAAGATAAGAAAAACTCCAGAATGCGTATCAATTGGTTGAAAACCGCTTCTTGCTTCAAAACTGAAAAATAAGTTGGTTCTTATTACGTATTAGCAATGGAGGATCATTTGTTGGGTGATATAAAGCATCTAGCATCACAGCTTGCTATTTGAAATAAAATACCTTATACATCCATTTATTCATTCTCGAAATTCACAGACATTCTTGAAATTTACAGGTATGTAATAATATTCATAATATATTTCTTGATATATGACATTATTATTATTGACAGACAATATCAAGACGCGTTGGAAGCGATTGTGGTATTGGGGTGCACGATGCTGAAGAACAAGCAGATGGAAAACGTCAATTGCTGCAAATGACAGACCCATTTATATTATCCTTTGAAAATTTGTCAAATACCTACTCAAAACTAAATCAAAATTTTATTAAAAATATATAAATGTTTATTGCTATGAATAATACATACATGTAGGGTATATAATTGGATATACCTATGTATATACATATACAATACACACGTAGGTTATAGGTAGGTACATATATGTACGTACATACATGTATGTTAATTTGTTTGAAAATAATAAGTGATTAAATTTGGCAAAAAATATTTCATAGATTTGCTGAAGAAATATAACAATGTCTTCCACGTATACAATTCATCAGTTTGATGCTGCCTTTATTTCTCCACTGAAAACATAATAAACTAGATAATATTTGGGTTTGGGAAAATTTAGAGATTTGGCTTTGGGAAAACCAATTAAGTAGGTACAATAGATACTTAATAATTGTAGTAAATTCACTATGTATTTTATGGCTGGCATTCTTTGTAAGGCCTACAATATATAAACAGCCGGATTAGTTGTTTCTCCTCAACCGGAATCTTTTCCCGTGCAAAAAATGTGTGCACTGGAGGACAAAGTGATTAAGAAAATAATCAACCCTTCATATCAGGGATTATAAAGAAGATACACCACTGAAGATCTTCTTCAAATGAATGTGAAGTGATGTGATGACTGTTTATTTGAATGTTAACATGACGAGAAATTTGCAAAATGTACGCAGTGTAGTAGATAGGCACTATCTATAATATTAGCAATAAAAATATTCGTATTATTATTACTGTATGGTAACATCTAGAAAGTATGGGGAACTCTATATCTTTCTCATTTTGGGTTTGCCGTTTTTATTTTAAGTATTATAATACAAAATATATCATAGACAGATATTTTTTACAGATTTTTACCTGACGTAATTTAGTAAACGATTTCAGTAAACCTGATGATTCGCAATCATGAAATATAATAAGAAATGCAGGATAGGTCATCTGCAGGCCTACAAGAAGGTATTTCCTACATTGACTAGAAATTGACATTTAAATAACACAAAAGGAGTACAGGTCGCAACCCCTCCGTAGCCAGCAACTTCTATAATTTAATTTGTTCACCAGAAGAAGGCAATACACCTTATTACAGATATAAACAAAGCAAAAGCTGCTTAATACAGCACGATTCTCACAATTTTAATTTATAGTTTTAAATGGGTACATCTACATAACGACCTGTGTTCCATAAAGTGCATTGAGGTGTTACGAGTTA
The DNA here is from genome assembly GCA_964058915.1 of Tetropium fuscum. Classification (NCBI taxonomy): domain Eukaryota; kingdom Metazoa; phylum Arthropoda; class Insecta; order Coleoptera; family Cerambycidae; genus Tetropium; species Tetropium fuscum. The sequence continues at coordinate 74,336 of CAXKVY010000939.1, read as the reverse complement.
ACACTAAAGCAACTGCAAATTATTATAATGATTTTCTACGGAACAGTAGGTACATCTTAAGCATCAATTTTGTAATTACATTATTTCATTTTTATATTTATAATATTTATTGAAACGCTGCCAATAAATATTTGAAACATACTACCACGAGAGCCCTCGTACTGAATCAGTAGGAATGGGGAACACGCCAGAATTTTAGAGGATCCTAATTGCAGCAAGTTTATCAAGATTTGGTACCCATAGGTAACCGACAGGTACCTGTAAGACAAATATACCTACAGATAGCTATATCGAACTTTTCTTTTATTTGTAATTAATTTTTTCATATATAATATATTCATTTTTATATTGTCCAAATCGTTGATATTGCTTATAGTCCGAGAGGTGGTAGACAATTCTGGGTAGGTATTGGCATGGTACCCTAATTTGTATATTACTTCGTTCTTTATATCTGAATGCAAAGTTGGGCTGAAGGGTAGTGCGGCCTGGGTAGCCTGGCTGAAGGGTAGTGAGGCCTAAACAACCCTTGGATTGTTACTTAGTTTCGCATTTTTTTTGGAAAAAATATCTGAGGCATTTTGAAAATTTGTACGTTAAAAAATTTTGAGTATAAAAATGAAAATGACAGATTACTAAGACAGATTACTACTATCTATAATTTTGCTCAGCGTTTTGAAATTATATTTCATAAATATCAAAAAGATATATTTGCGGTACGTTGAGATTTAGGCAGGATAATATTGGTACCTCTCTAGAAAAAAAATATATTCAAGAAAACGTTATTTTGATGGGACATTCTACTTGCCAGGTGATCAAGAATGTTATACGTGAGTGCGAGTGACTAGCGCTATGTATAGGTTAAAGTATCAGAGAGAGCGTATATGGGTAGCCGGCTGAGTCCAATGACGCTGTGGTGCGATTGGTTCTCGCAAGATCACGTGACTTATAGAACGCATGTGGCTGACAAGAATTTTTTTTTGAGTAATTAAAAGGTTCGCGATCGTATTATTTTTTATTATCTGTTTATTTTAATTTAATGGTGTTTTTGTTAATTATGAGAAAAAAGGAAAATAGAATGCATCAAAAAAATTAATGGATACAAAAATAAAATGACAAAAAAAATGATTCAATTGAATTAACTATATATAGGTATTTTGTAAAAGTATAAATTTTCTTTTTTTATCATTTTTACTCGTCAGCTCATAGCTAAGGGCCTAGTGGATCTTAGTTGTTATGCGTTTTCTGCATGTCTCGCTTAGCATTAAACAAAACAGAAAAAGGAATAATATTACAAAATACTTAATATTCTTAACATAAGCAGAATTTAAAAAGGAACTTAAGTACCGAGTAAAAATTTGTGAATTTATATATTATAGTAATTAATGTTAATTATCCCTTGAGCACAATTAGTAGGGATAGTAATAATAGAATTTGTAGGCATTCGGTAAGTGTTTGAAGTGCTGGTAGCATGGTAGCATGGTGACATATTCATTGGAATTGTCTAGAATCACTGGGTATTTATTTATATATTATACTGGGTATTTATTTATATATTTAATTGCTTTGCATATACAAGATACATACATATTATGCAGTTTGCTAATGTAGTTTTATAAATTTGTGGTAGAAGACGTTGTTAATTATGTTTATTTTTTGTTTTTATTCATAATATGTACATTTGTACTTATTGCATATAAATAAAGTCCCTTTTTATATACGAAGTATATAAAAAGTATTCTATTAATTCAAGTCATATGTATATTCACTAATATGAACTATACAATCAGGTAAACATGTTCATTCTTAATTATTTCACATTAGAGAGACTCTACTGTATATACATATTATTGAAAATTGAGCATTAGGATTTTAATCTACTTGGTTTAGTTAGGTAATAAATCATATTATTCATATATAGATGCCTAATTTTCGAGACCTCGGTATCACTTTTGACAGCAAAATATCATTTTCCGTACACGGTCAAAATATTTCCAGAGAAGCATTTAAAACTTTAGGTTTTATAATACGCAATTCCCATTATTTTAATATCATTGACATACTTTAACTTCTGTACTATTCGTACATGAGATCTATTCTGGAATATGAATCAGGTGCTTGTGGTCCTTTTTATAATATTCATATTGATATCTTAGAGATTAAAATTCCTTTCCTGTAAAGTAGATAATGTCTACCTAAAATTATACCATACTTAATTTTTTTATACAATGCAATACACTATTCAATTAATCCATCTTAATTTAATTGTTTAACTTGATCATAAGATATTTCGAATCATCTGTTTCATTCAAAAACTTAATTTTAGTCTTTTTGGGCAGGCAATTTACAGAATTTTTTTTGAAACTATGAAAATTCACAAAATTAATATTTTCCTTTTGTTTAAATTAATATTTTCCTAAAAGTTCCTTTCGACATTGAAAATTCAGACCATAGTGTATCTGCATTTACGATATTTTATCTTTTCGTTAGATAAGGAAATAGTACATTTTTTGTTAAGCGTTTTGCTTTCTTATTCTTTTTCCAGTTACTGAAAAAATTATAGCACTTTTAGTACAATTCTCTTGATTCTCTAGGTACCTACCAAATTCAGAGGAACATTGCTAGCTTCCTCTTGCCGGTGGAGTATTCTTAAAGTCTTCGTCACTGTCTTAGTTACCATGCTCTTTAACTTATTGATACAATTAAAAATTTTCACAGCATTGTTTTTTTACACTTTTAATGTTTGTTTTGATTCCAAGTTTTCAAAATTTGGAATAAAAAATCGACATTACGTAATGAAAAATCGACATTATTTGATTATGAAACATTATTTAATTAAACAAAACTTTTAATTAACATTTACCACAACATTATATAATGAATAAATATGCGAAACGTCAAAATATGTAAATTAAAATAAAAGGTGTCTAGATTGTGAAAAACTACAAAATCGTATTGTTATGAGTTTCGCAACAGATGATAAACATTACTTTTAGTCGTATTTGTAATAAATATGATTAATTTTCATAGTATGCTGAGTGAAAAAGTAATTTGTGAATTTGAAAATTCATAAATTGTATCACTGATGTTTTTGCCAGTAATTACGAAAGTTATATGATAATTTATTGTTTTTTTTTAGAAATTTGCCATAGCAATTATTGAAAGTAATAGGTCTATAACTTTATTTCAACGTTTTATCACCATCACCTTTAAAGATAGGTATTATAACTGAACTTAAAAACTGATTCAGTATATTATATACCGAGTTATATAACCTGTTTCAAATATTAAGTTAAATATAATATGAACTTGCGGACTCAAAACTTTTAATGCTTGATGGAACTTTTAATAAATTCATGTGGATCAATATCTTCGTTTCGGTAACTGATATCAATACAATGTCATTATTATTTATAGGAAGTTGGTAGGTAAAATTAATTAGAACTAAAATATTCACAATTATTCCAACATTAGCAAAATAATTTTTGCAGAAATCCCACATTATTTTATTATTGTTTAACACATTATTGTTTAATTAACAATATTTACAAAAATGTTCTTTATTGAATTTTTCATGGTAGCTTAGATTTTTTTGGGTATTATACGGATATTGCAATATTATGATTTTTAAGTAAATATAAAATACAACTTGGTAGAGCAATATTTTATATTTTCACCTACACATTAAGAAGATTCCCATGTCCCAAATCATTTAATAAATGATGAATGTCCCATAAATTTTAATATACTTTTTTAAGCTTTATAATTCCACTCATCATTTGAGCCCTGCCTAATTTAAATTTAACTATCTGTATTAATTATAATGGTATAACCTTATTATGTTTACTTGCAAATGGAAGGAGTATTTGCTCTAAAACCGTTACGATGAAGACAATTAATTGCCAAAGTTTATATAGAAGCTATCACATATAATACGACACCATCATTGTGTATTTAGATATAATAATTAATGTTTCTCAATGTCAGAAATTGGTTTGTGTTAAAATGTTTTCTGTTAAGTTATATATTTATAATATAATGTGAAGGATCTTACTTACCTAATTGAATATCATTCCTCAAACACTGAACTGAAATTATATAATAGTAACCAGATTCTTAAAAAAATATTCCTATGAAGGCTGACATGTTTGAAAGTAATTTTTTGCTTATACATTCCCCTGATGGCGATGGGCGTCAATCCACAATGCGCTTCTAGTGTTTGTCATTAACAATTTTAATCTTAGAGATTGTCGATCTGACACCTGCTTTTCTCAAAACTATATTACGAAATAAGAAGTTCTCGATTAATTAACTCAGAAAATTATATACTATAATTATCAAGATTAGAAGTGATGGAAAAATACTTTTCTTAAAACTGAAAGATATTAAATTACCCTACGACATCCTATTATAACTTAAAATTAAAAACATACATGTAGGCTTTAAAAAAAATCCTTATTAACGACAAAATTGTATATATGTGTGTATACAGATACACTGAGATCAAATACAAGATTATAATTATTAAAAGTTTTCAAAGTTGGGTATATTACCTTTCTGTTTAATGTTAATCCTTGATTATAACCTCGCAAACAAAACACGCACGCACTACACTGCACTTATTGATGCTCGGCTGGAACCTTGCCTGGTGCTGGTATGCTACTTAACATTAGGTTTACTGTTTACCTAATTTCAGGCTCTCTCGAACACTGGGAATCTCGTTCTAATGAATTTTTCTACCGGTACACTTTATACTATCCTACACGAATATTATACATTAAAACGAAGAGTATCAATTACTACCAGGATACTTTCTGGATGCTATATTTTCACTGATTTTGTCTTCACTTCAACTTATATGCTCGAGCACTGCTTTACAATTTACTTATTACTTTCTTATAGAATTTTAATAATTTTCTTATATATTTACTATAATTTCATTAGCATTTATACTCACAAAGTATTATACGCAGCTATTGCCTGGAATGCTATTAACGTACTATTTTTTTAGTACTTCTCTACGGAAGTACTATTACATAAAACAAAAGCTTAGCTTCCTTCCATCTCGACTTCGCACTGACCAATCAGGATTCACTATTATTTACAAATTTAATTTCACAATATATTCTGATTAAAAACACTTCATCAACATTATGATGTAATCTTTAAGATATATGCTCGCTTTGACACTACATTGTATGTATGATGTAATTTTGTCTGTATGAACCCCCATTGCATCCGCACTTTGCTTTGAGATAGAAATCCTGGAAGCCTATTTCTACGAAAGCATGTTGCTTATAATTCAATTAATACTGATAGTTTAGAATATATAGCTTATTTGTTTGATAAATCGTAGAATCATTTGTCGGAAGAAAATTAATGTGAGCATGTCGGAACTGTTTTACTGACATGCTCACATTAATTTTCTGGTGTAATGATTAACCAATGAGAGCTTGGTCAATCGGTCCCGTTATAACTTTCTTTGTTTAATGCATGCTGATATTTTGTACCCTGTCTGTTCTTTGTCTGTTGCATTTGAAGCTTTGAAAAAAATACATCACACAACACAAAGAAAGCATAATGAATCACGTAACAATTTATTAATTATTTTAAGTAAATGACGTAATAGAAAACGTATACACAATCATTAAATTATTGTAATGATCGTCGTAAAAATATTAGAAATTGCTACCAAGTGAAACATACTAACAAATAATCAAAATTCTCATTTTTATGCCATTGAACAACAGTTACATTTGCATGTGAATTTACTAACGCAATACGTATGCGTATGCGGTTGTATGCTGTGTTACTATTTTCTATAGGACATTGATTCTATAGCTAAGTTAACTTATATTAAATTGACGTTATTGAAAAAACATGGTTTATAAAGATATAACAAAGTTTATAAAACAAGTTTATAAAGATATGAAAGTATTTAAGTTAGTTTTAAATGAAATTTATATCTCTAATAGCTCATTTAAAAAGTGCATTCTCGCAGGTAGGTAAGTGAAATAGAGTATCGTGAAACTTTGTGAAGCTTTTATGTACTGTTTAAGGACTTATTTATTGAAATTTTAAGGTACCTTAAACGTTTTATCGAAGCTTCTGGGGGCCGTTACTTTGAATATCGTTGCTTCTACTGCTGCCTGGAGCAAACCACAGGATTTCTTCTTGCTGCTGGACCTGCTTTGGAGTTTACATCACCACATCACTGTGGGTTTTATATGTACACTTAGGTAAAATTTTGCTGATTAATTTAAGTTTTTCCCAATTTAAGCGTAAATTAAAATTTCTCTAAAGAAGACGCCGCGTTTCTACTTAAAAATCGTAACCACGTCAATAATTAAAACAGTGTTTTTGTGCACTTGTTTCCAGTCGCTACTAGATTTGTTACTGTTAATACAGAGATCTCTGCCATGCGCTATTTCTCAATTAACTTCTTTACTTTATTTTCGTAGCACCTTACTAATTTCACTACACTTTCTTATATGCTAATTTTGCAATATTTTTACTTATTAAATATATTTTATTATCGTCTTTTTATGTATAATTTAATAAAATTAATGTCTTTGTCAGGTTTGGTAAATATTATTAGTGATTGAACACATGCAATGTCACCAATGCTTATTATTATGACAGTTGTTGACATTTAGAAAATTTTATAATTGGGATACATTTTTAATATTCACATGGTGATATTTCTCTTAATTTCACACGTCTTATATTTTGCCTGGTACTAAACTCAAGGTTCGAATTTAAGCTGTATTTTGATGTATATGCCTTTGGTTTTGTAATATGTCTTGACACTGGAACTAACAATGGTTTAATAATAAATTGTCTTGTACGATAATTTGTGCATAATTTGTGCGTTTTCACATCTAAAATGACGACGGTAATTTTAAGCATCATCACGTAAATGCCAAACTTTTCATAATATCTCCAAAACTAAAAGTGTTAGTAAACATGTCAATTTCCAGTATTTCGGGAAGTGTCCATCTTGAAAATATTTTTAGAATGTAGTTAGTTCTCTTTAAGATTTGAATAAAAAAATCTAACTAATAATATAGCAGTTATGGACCACTGCGACATTAGTAACTCACCCCGTATAATAAATAATAATATTTTTAGAAATACGTTCAGAACATATATTATCAGCCTATTAGCTTTTCATTTTTTATTCGGAGTATTAAGAGAGTAACGGAATATAATAACTCCAGCGTCAAAGCTGAACATCTAAACTATGTTAAAATATAGCAATTTACAATGTACAGTAGTATTTTGACGGAATTTCCAGAATATCCGGAAAAATATATTTTTTTCTATTTATCAATTAAGTATCAAATAAGTTTTATCAATATCACATAACATTTCAAATAATTAATGAATGGAATTTAACATATGACAATCTATAAACATATCAAAATTTAACGTAGGTATCTATAATATATTACCTATAGATTATGACGTACATATTATAGTTAACTGATACAAGAGGTTAAGAACGTATTATTTTTTGATGAATACTATACAGAGAAGCATAATTTGTCGTACATCAGTTTCTTTGTTGCTGCAGTGTGTTATATGTTTTCGTTGGTTTTTACTGAAGTTTAATTTGTAAATATATTTTCTACAAGTAAATGAAAACACATACGCATTGAGTTTAAAAATTACATATTGTTGTTTAAGAATACTTTGAACATGTAAAAAACTGCAAAAAATAAATTGGCTTGCAGATGAAGACACTTTCTTTAAAAACTTATTAAAATTGAGTGACAGTTGACTTTCATGGTGAATTATTAAGTTATAAGAGATAGCCAAGTTTTTTAACGTTACAGGCAGAATATATATTTAGCAACATGTCGGTCACTTAAATAACGCCTTTGAGTAACGGATACCGGTGTTTAGCAGAACATGTTTTTATTATATGAATAATATGCAAAAAATAAGTATATAAAGTCGTGATACTCATTCAACAATAATACATCCTACTATAGTCATTACGTTATAAAGTAAACCAACTTAAAAAGACATCGATCTGGCGTACAATTTATATAGTTGAATATTGTGTAACTGTATTCTTTTATCGTTTAGTTTAGCGAACACAAAGCAGTAAAATAAAAGTAGAAATATTGAGAAAACCCAAAATTAGGAAAATTGAACTGCTAGTAATTAGCCTCTTCTCTACAGTTGGTGTTTCAAATATTTTGTATTTAGCACACCTGAACGAACGTTTAGCACGCTTACGTATTTACGTATTTGCATATTTATGTATTTACGTATTTACGTATTTACGTATTTCCGTATTTATGTATTTTCGTATATAATTTTCAACACATATAAGTAAAACAAATACCTATGTTAATATTTATATGTTACAAAACAAGAGAAGATAAAATACCAAAAAAACTTAATTAAAATACAGTAAATACAACAAAAACATTTGTTGAAATTAAAGTTGTGGGGATATTTCATATATATTTCTTTCTTGAGTTACGAAGAAGGTATTAATGGCGATACTTTAGTTACAGCATAAAATAATGAATATTTGTTAATGATTTTATTTATGAGCCAGAATCTGACTCTGTGACTTGTGACTTGTGTCCAAATCAGTTAAGATTTGGTCTGAGTTTTGTAAGGTACGGCTAAAGAAATATCACTTGTTCCATCATATATGTTGTTTCATTAATAATAAAGTTTTGTAGTAATTAGTAATAAAGTTTTGATGACAAGATTACATATTTTCAATAGAAGTTTATAATAGCAATGAATGACATAACAAAAAAATAGGAAACAATATACCTACCTCTTCGAAAAGTCATAGATCACATCTCCAGAATAGAGAAAAATCCATGTTTATCAATTTTTCCGATAATATCCCTAACATAATATAGGTAACATCCCAACATATCTCGTATAATATATATCTCTTATATAGTATACGAAATATAATATTTTTTGTCGAAAGCAGGGCCCAAGCTTTTGACGTATCTATATATAACTTTTGATATGTATATACGATTTTCATTCAAAATGGGTCTATTCAGCCAACAACTGTTAAATATAAAACTCCATTTAAATATTGTAAAATTATATACAAATCTATAATATTTTAAGTGGGTGAGTCTGGTCATTATTTCATAATTTTTATAAATTATTATTAGCTGTGTGCCGGTAGCCAAACAAACTGAATAATCCATATTTTATTTATTGGCACATAGATATTCAGTCATAATGGTTTAGTTCATAAATTTAACAAGAATAACTGGAACAAAGCGCACTGGCATACTGTTTAGAGATACATTAACCATAGTTATACCATTTGATTGATAGATGAAAGCTACTACTGAAAGATAATTAACGTTGCCCTTTTACAGAATAATGACTGTTTCGGATTATTATTTGCAGGACTTTAAATTGAATTAAATTAATTTGAAACTCGTGCCGTAGCAAGCGTAATTTATGTGAATTAATAATTGTTTTATTTATATCATTAACAAAATAATATATATTTAATACTTCCTGTATATATGTGATTATATTTTCAAAGACACTGCAACATGGGAAAGTGCAACAAAATGATAAAAATTTCAAGAACTTTAGGTCCTCTTAACAATTTTTATTCATGTAAATATGTGTGTTAAGAAGGAAAATATATTTAAAATAATGACGATGTGATTAATGATTTTTAATACGATTGCAAATGGGTTGACCAAGTTGCATTGGCGTCTTCGTTCGTTTTGTTTTTTGACGTGTCGCTAATGTATTTAAGTTACACTAAAAATCTTACAGTGATTGTGTGATCAGTCGCTGTTAGGGCTTTTGACGGTGCGATTGCGATGCGATTTACCGCTTGCGGCAAGTCGCGTCGCATCGCAGAAAGCTTTCACACGGGGCAATAAAATTTGGTTTTCAGCGACTAAAAATAAAAAAATTGGTCAGCCGTGTTGTCGGCTCAGTTTATCTTGCAGGCAGTGCGCAGTCACATAAGTTGTTAATTGTGTGGCGCAATGTAGTTTTAGTATGAATAATAAGAGACCAATTATTCTATTGTCTTTGCTACATCGAAGACGAAGCAGGAAGCATGTTACATGTAATAATCAATTAAATCGACGTTATTATTCGCTACATCAAGACGTTATTGGGTACAACAAGAAGATAGCTCAAAACAAACTGCCAAGAATTGCAACCTTGGAATTTTTTTCTCTGACAAATCTCGTGACCAGCAGCGACATGTCTCGAAATGTGCATTTGTTTTATTGGTTGGTTTAATACCACACGGAAATGTAACGCACGATATTTGACCGACAGACGTACTGTACTGCGATGCGATAAAATGCCGCAATTAGTTTCTGGTTTTTTTGTCGCTTCCGCATTATGTGAAGAACACTCATAACATGCCATATATTTTGATGGTTTCACGATGTCGTTGCGATATGCCGCAAACGGAATATCGCATCGCAATCGCACCGTCTGCAAAAGCCCTCACTGTTACAGCGTTTTTACACTGCACGATACGATATCGCTGTCGTCGGATAGTAACGACATCCGACATATGAGAATATTACAAAATGAACCTGCTTAAACATACAAGATCCTATTTAAATGCCATATTTGTATAGTGCGAAACACTTTTTTCACAATCGTAGATACTTTACTACTGTTTTCGTGTTCATACATCAGTAAATAAACAGATTGCCGTCCGACAGCTAACGGGAAACGCTTCATCCGGTATGTCGTGTACCGTAGACGATGTCATTGCTGTTACCGGACAGTGTGAAAACGTTCCATATATGTTTCCTCACATTTTGCGTGCCGATATAATGTCGTCTGACGGTAACGATATCGTATCGTGCAATGTGAAAGCGCTCTTAGTCACAATCGTCAAAGAGCAACAACACCGGATCATCAACTGACGTTTCAATACCTGAAAAATGTTTTAATTACAGAAAAACATCCTATAGCTTCCAACCAGACGGGTGGTATTATCACAGTGCCTCTAGTGAGTACTTTAAAAGTGGCGCACATATATTCCTGATACAGAAAAACAATTCGGCTGTTATCGTTGCCTCTCTGCACACACGTCGAAGTTCCTACTTGGCGTCGCTCTCTATGGGCAATAATTTATTTTTAGTATTGAAAATACCACTGGGTGCGTATATATGAGACCCGTCTCACGAAAGACGTATGACCTCGACAGATTGTTGTAGAGATTTGTTGTATTTGTTTTTAAAGATGGACCAAAGAACCAGAGAAACTTATTTATTTCTGTGATTTTTTAGATAACTGGCATGGTTTTTAACATAACGGTGCCGCAATAAGGAAAAAATAATTTGGCGGCCACGGGCGGTTACAAGCGTTCTATTCGTAGCTTGAGAGCGCCATGATTTGTATTATACTAATAATATCCAATTTAACAATCGTGAGTTTATTTCGAAGTTTACTCAGTAAATTGAAATTTTGAAAAAGGAGAAAAATAAAAAAATTAAGTTTTCAATTTTCAAAAAGGCAATTTAGACATACTAATTTTATTTCTACATTTAACCTCTACTCGTATAATTAAGCAAGACTATTCAAGAGACTTATGTGATTGTTAACACATTTGTAAAAAGAGATGATGATACTTTACATTTATTAGATGGTACTCATCTACTAACTAACTATTGAGTTCCACATTTCCCTTGGAATAAACAACTATTGTTGTAAGGCACATTCCCTTTAAGACATTTACATTTATATGTAGAAGTAAATAACTTGCATTTGCAGTTAGCTGTCATTTCTAAGAAGCTGGGCTTTGCTTCTTTGACCGTTATGATTAGTACAATAACATTGTTTTCCACGTATTAGTCAAAATCTGTAGGTTATGGAACTTGAGGTAGAATTTTACTAGACAAGCGTCTAGAGTTCGGCGACGGATTTTTACAACCGTCTATACAACGCGTGCGCAACCAGTTACCGCGATTTTTAAATTGAGATAGTTTATAGAAGATACTTAGGTAAATACCTAAATTAAATTTAATAATACCCATGTATTTTTTTATTCATCATGCTTCTTAGTTTAAAAAATAATATTTAGTACTCGTATTTTTTAATTATTTATGGCTCGTATAGCAGCTGTGTTTAGTAAGTTTTGATTTGAAGTAATTTTTAAAATTATTTTTTATTTGCTTTTATATTTTGTATTATCTTCATTGTGAACAGAAGCAATTACTAAAATATAAATGATCTGGAATAGACAGATATTAAAGCGTGCATTTCAACTCCTTGTACTCCCGCTAATGGCTGATTATCCATAAAAAAATGAGATTTTTCTTTTACAACAATTATCAAAATTTAATAATGTTAGAAAAGAAAATAATATATTGTAATCGGATATATTTTTTTATGTATATTTATCTTTTTTTGCTTACGGCTAATTGTCTATTAAAAAAATAAGATATTCTTTATAAAAATCTGAAAAGTTGGTATTAAGTAAAAAAAATGTATGTCTTTTTTATAAGAAAAATTTATTTTGTGATGTTCTACAGCGGGACAGAGTATCTATAGCGGATCAGAGTAAAATAAAATGGTAGCAGGTATATTAAAGTAGGTGCAATAAAATGGTGTCTATAGATTTAATTATCATTTATTGAATCTTCTTCACTACAGTTAGAAAAATTATTATTTTATTAACATTATTATTTTAATAACAAATTTAATGAAATCCCGAGTTTCTCTTCCGATGTTGGTTTTACAATTTCTTTCTTTTTGTTTGATTTTATTTTTGTAGAATGTAATCTTCTTTGAGGTTCCATTTGTTTATTGGCAGGTTCCTTTTTAAGTTTGTCTCCTTCTTCCTTATTGTTTTTTGTATGGATATATTTTCCGGTTGTTTCAGTACATCTAATGTAGTTGCTGTTGCTATCCCCTGTGCCTTAATATACTGTAGTTGCTCTCTATCTGCATCAGCTATTATTTTTTAAATAAATTTAAAACATTGCTCTTCTCTTCCTCTAGTGCTTTATCTCCATTTACAGCTAATTTCTTTCTGCTTATTTCTGTTATTATTGCACTTTCATCCTTATTATATTCCACATTTTTGAAAGAAATATTTTGATCACAAGTAGTCACTATTACTTACAAAGCTACTTCTACATAAAATATGTATGTGTTTGCACATGTTCCATTGCACCAAATTATCAATGCAAGTACAGATAAAGTTATGAATGCAGTAATTGCATGCAGTACATTTCAACTGACAGTCACATTGTTCATTATTTTTGTGAATAATATAGGCTTCTAAATTTGTAGAACTTGAACATAACCACCCATTTCAATATTCTATATTATATGTATTTATATACATTTTCATATTCTATATTATATTATGGCTGGACCTAATTCTAGACTTGATTTGTGTCTGTTTCTTAAATCTTTTAGTTTGCTTGTGATATTTCCTTTATGGCGTATTATCAATTGGTCAAAAAGACGATCTCTTATAAATTTTTACAGTATATAAAGCTATCCAAACGCTTTATTTTCTCGATGCATTCTCTCTAGGTGCATATTTGTATTAATTCCACTATGCAATCGAAAACAAAACGCCCATGATTTAATACTATGCTCATAATTTTCCACAAAATAATTACCAAACTCTTCTATATCACTATTATCTAATAAAAAAGTCTTTCCTTCACCAAGCAGAGCATAAAAACTATTATCATCAGTTTCTTCAAGTAAAGATCTCATAATTTTATAGACTTCGGTTTGTTTTTCTTTTGATCCTATTTTTGGTAATTTTTTACGCCACGCTCGATCCACGTGCCATGAACAAAAAAGGCGTATTTTTGGCAGTGGCATAACAGCTTTATAGCTATTCAAAAATGCTTCATCCATATCTGACATGAAATTTTCAACGCATATGTCGCCAACTCTTTCCTTGACTTTTGAAAATAGAAGTCTCTAAATTACAGAATCAGATCTATTGCTAATTAAAAAAGCACAAGGAAATCCTTGCCGAAAATCATCTATTACTAGAATACTTATTAATTGAAAATCATATTGAATCAACCCATGTGTGTCATCTATACATGACGTATCAGAGCCAAATTTCTTCAAAATCTCATTATAATAAGCACAAAATCCTGAATACTTAGTTCTGGAAAATCTAGAGCGATCTGACCCTGAGGCTTGTAGAATGAAATGCAAGGGGCACAACTATTTTCAGTTTCCTCTCTCATCCAGGCTTCAACACTTATTGCGGCATTTTTATGACGCTGATGTATCCCACGTAAATCAAATCTTTGTTCTATATTCAGGAGATCCGTCCTTGTTAACAAATGTTTTCGTTTTAGTTCATCACCTACAAGAAACAGCAGGTAAGCATTTTTATAAAACATTATTATCACTGGTTCGTTGATATATTAGCTTATAAGAGTAAAGTAGTTACCTTGGTAAAAATAATCACGCACTTGATCCAAAATAATATGGTAAGGAATTCCTGTAGCAATCTTTTTTGCTATGTCAGATCTTTCCTCTGGGATTTACTTTGTAAATCCCATCATTTTCCTAAAATAAATTGTTAACGCACTGGAAGCAATGCTTCATGAGTGGTGTGGAAACTTGCAGTCAATATCAACTGTTGTGCTTAAAATATGAACATAAAAATCTTCCACTTTCGACCCCCTAAAAAGATGCCTATGCCCATGAGTAGCACTTTGTAGGTCAGATTTGCCGGTCATTCAACTTTCCATACTACTTGAAACCGGTGTACCAGCAATTTATAGAAATTACTTATAAGCATCCGAATTACATTTATTGAGAATTTGCATTTTAATTGGATTTTTTTAGTCCCTTCATTTAAAAATAGAATATAGTGTATTGCCGATTTCGGATTTAACTTTCAAATTCAATATTTCTGTACTTTTTGATCAAACTGTATATCGAAAGTAACATTTATGGACGGCATCCTTACTTTTCTGATAATGGAAACTATTTATGATGAATATAATTTTTAGAAACAAAAAAGTCAAGTCTTATTTGCCAAGATACATTTCGCACACACTGTGTAATACAATATACATTAATAATAACATTGGGCGAATGACTGAACAAGTGGGCAATTTTAAGTATTCGTGCAAGGGTAATAAATACACCGCTAAATTGAATGGCACTGGAATTAAATAACACACATTTGATACAATGATTATAATGATAAGGAAACTATAACTGTCTGCATGACTAGCTATGCTATCGTATTATACGCTACGCCTTTGTTAATGTTTGCAAATCTATGCCGGCTCATCAAGAGGCTTAACATTCTTTAAATAAGTGTATTCACTATTTTTTGTCATTTTGTTACACATCCTTGGCCATCAACGTTATTTAGTACAGTCTAGACTATAATTATCCGCAATAAATTTTGGGCGAGTAACGGTTGTTTGCAATAGTGCAGTTATTTATTCTATTGCTGTTATGAGTTCAGCTCTTTTGAATAAAACGAAAACCTCCATGCCATTAGTACTTATTCAAATAGGTCCTTAGCAATAAAAGCGGCGTATATTTTAATGCGACTCTTGATTTAGCTCACAGCTAATTATTTAAATTTGGCACACAACTGTGGTCACAGGCAGCGTTGAAAATTACATAATAAATTATAAGAAATAGAAATAGCAGCTTATATACCAATCAAGCTATTTATTTTATTAATAGGCACTTTACACTTTTTGTTAGAAGCAGATACACTGACGATTTAAGACATTAATTATAATATAAAATATGTTTAACAGAATGCTGCTCACGAGATTCAGAAATAAACAAAGCGAGTTTCTCGCGTGTAGAATTGGTAATAATTTTATGTCTAGTTGTACATTGACAACCTATATTTTTTTATAGTTTTTTGCTAGTTACACTAATCCTGTGTACCGTTATTCAGCCAAGATTGTAAAAGGCAATAAAAATCGTTAGGTTTAAAAATTATTTGAAAATAATACCTATAGTAATAAGGTAAGTGTGTGAATTTAGCCTCCCATTTTAACATGAAGCAAAACATTTGACTTGTACTAGGTTTTACCAATTTTGCACTACTGTGTACCGTATTCTTATTTTCAAATACTGCTTGTATTAAGGAGAATAATTGCAAATCTGTTTTTTGACGTGCCCCCTAATAAACGAAAATTTAATTTTTTGTTGTTTTACTAGTTGTACCGAACACTGTACATTTAGAAAAAAATTCCTAACAATCATACCTAGTTTCCAGAAAATATGAACAAATTAAAAAATCTCATGCACTATATTTTTGGAAGATTAATAATTGTTGTACCATATTGTAATAGTTGTTCCGAACACTGTAGCCTAAGAAAGAAAATTCTATTTAGTTTCCGTATTTAGTTTAGTTATACCACATTGTACTAATTATACTGAATCGTGAACACTATGCCGCAGCAACAAAATCTAGTGTGCATAGTTTTCGAAATAAATGGAAAATACCCTACACTTTATGGAAATATTTTTTGTGATGTACCGCGACATACTAATCATATTAAATAGTGCACCTATGGTAAAAAATACATGTCATATATTAAAATAATTCATACATTGAATTGTCACAGCTGAATTGTCGGTAGTAGTCTTGGTAGACCTTTTTTATGATTAGTTTGAGATTAGAACAGATTAAAATAAATCGCAGTTCTATTTAAAAAGAGGCATATTTTATGGATGGTCTCCTAAAGTATGCGTGTAATGCACGCATATGGTATAATGTTCACATTATACCAATTGAATATAATTCGAAAATATTTAAAGGATTTTGAGAAAACTATTAAGTTCCCTACTGCCTATTAAGGTACAGCCTTATTTGCACCATGGTACTTTTTATATAGCATTACATCATTACCTAATTAGGTTGCATAGTTTTCAAACTAATAAAAAAACAAAAAATAAGCTATTTTTAAAACGTTGTTACTGTTATACCTACATGGAGTTTACACTTACTATATTTTGATACACTAAAATCAGAGAAAAAAAGTTATTTCTAGCGCGAAATGCTTCTATATCCTCCTCATAGTTCGTACTAAAAAGGGGAAGGGGGAAAAGAGGGTGAAATGATGATTATTCACAATTTTTCGTAAATATCTCAAAAACTATGATGTTTAGGGTAAATGTCATCCTATACGCTTATGATGTATATTAAATTCCCAATAACAATTGTTTTATCAAGAATTATGGTAAAGTAAAGTAAATAAGTAAAGAATTATGGTTCTTTGTTTTTATTTCACGTTCACTTTCTTGAAAAAAACATGAAATGATTACAGTATAAATTAGTAGGTATAGTATCAGCCAAAATTAAATCATAATCGTATAAAAATTATTCCTATAAAAACTTTTCGTATCAAATGATACGGCCAGTACTTTCAAATAGCAGCCAGGGTCGGATTCCTTTTGTACAATTCCTACAATTAATAAAATAGGAGATTTATTTTAAAGTAATAAACAATATACGTACCGGGTAAGTCTCTTAAGATTGACACCCCCCTTATCTCACTTATCCTTTGCCGATATAACTCATTCAAAACAGGAGTAGACACGGTTTATGATGAAATTTTATAATCTGAGAACAGATATTAAAAATCTCGTAAAATATACAGGGTGGAAAATAGAACATGATTTTTTTAAATGGAACACCCCGTATATTTTTAGACCAAAATAATGTCCTTAATTTTCTGAATCCAAAAATGTGTAATTGTTATATAACCACTCCACCTTATCACATTACGGGTGTCAATTATAAAATAAGAACATCAAGATACCTCTGGAAACAATGCATATTTGCATTGTTTATTTGTTGACAGATGCCATCTAGTTTATTGTGAGATAGTAGTTCACTCTCTTAGATATTAGCGTAAAAAATACGTAGTGTTCGTAAAGAAGCAAGTTATTTTGAAAATGGTATATTCATTGGAAGAGCGAAAAGAGTTACTTGAAATTTATATTCAGTGCAACAAGAATAAGTCTCTTGCTCGGAGGGAGTATGTTAGGTTATTTCGAGAAAGGCTACCTCCTTCCAAAAATAGTTTTAAAAACATTTATGCAAAGTTTAGGAATACCGAATCTCTGAGAGACAAGAAAAGAGAAAGGCGAAGAACAAAAACAGGAGAAGACACAGAACTAACGCGTTATTATTTTTTGCTGAAAATCCATCCAAATCATCCTATGCCGCAGCAATAGAATTGGATATATCACAAAGAAGTGTGATAAAAATATTACATCGCCATAATTTTAAACCATATAGTATTTTGCCCGTTCAATATTTAGACGACAACAACCTTCAAGAACGGTTAACCTTCTGCAGAGACATACTTGATAGAATAGAGGAAGATGATGAGTTTCTAAGTCATGTCTTTTGGACTGACGAATTCAGTTTTTCTACTGCGGGAATTTTTAACAGAAAAAATGCTTATTACTGGGCAGCGGAAAATCCACATATTGTAAAAAAAATAAAAAAAACAAGGATACCAAACTGTAAACGTGTGGTGTGGCATCCACAAGGATGCTATTGTAGGTCCTGTATTTATAAATGGGCCCTTAAATGCACAACGTTATGTGATTATTCTTCAACATTCAGTTGAAAATTATTTAGATAATATTAATTTAGTGGACAACAGATCTGTTATTTGGCAGCAGGATGGAGCACCACCACTCTCTGCAAGGAACGTCACCGAATACCTAAATCGATAGGAAGGCATGGTGTTATGCATTGGCCCGCTAAAAGTCCGGACTTAACACCTATGGATTTTTTTCTCTGGGGTACGATAAAACAAGATATATACGAAACTGGGGTTTTTAATAATATGAATGAGTTAAAAGAATGCATACGTGTAAAAATTGAGGAATTAAACCAAAATGGTGATATATTTCAAAGGGTGAGAAGCAATTTTATAAAGCGATGCCAAATGTGTATTCAGAATGGTGGTGGTTACGTGGAAAATATTCAATTACGTTACGTGTAAATAAATAAAATTGTGTTACTCTATTGTGTTATTGTATTAATATTGACTTTTATTTGTTTTTATTAGGCTTATGTTGTTTATTGTTATTACTCGTTACTGTTATTGTCACCTATATATTATTTATTTATTATCTCAATAAATGGCATTGTTTCCAGAGGTATCTTGATATGTTTTTTGTTTTATAATTGACACCCGTAATGTGTAAGTTTTTAGTAATATCTCACGAACAGGTGGAGTGATTATATAACAATTAGATATTTTTTTTTCAGAAAATTAAGGACATAATTTTAGCATAAAAATATACGGGGTGTTCCATTAAAAAAAAATCATGTTTTATTTTCCACCCTGTATATCTTACGAGATTTTTAATATCCGTGCTCAGATTATAAAAATTCATCAAATACCGCGTCCACCCCTTTTTTGAATAAGTTAAATCGGCAAAGGATAAGTGAGATAAGGGGGATGTCAATCTTAAGAGACTTACCCTGTACATACAAAATTTTATAGTTTATATAGGTAGTATCGTATCCTCAATTGAAGTTTTCTTCTGAAAAAACATCTATATCATCATCTAATTCCTCTGTCAGATTTTTTTTTCTATCTTGGCCTTGAGCAGCGCTCATTCAGCCACAACGAAATATTAAGAACCTAAACTAACCTGATCTATGTAAACCCCCACACCATGTAAAACCATGTAAACCCCCACACAAGCGGGAATAGACTGGGACACTCGTTTCACGTTAAGGGATATATCTTAACGACTTATCATGACAACACAGGATGTATCTCGGTTAGTAGGGTAAATATACAAAAGGTCAGACAGAAGGTTTCAAAGCTAAACTAAATCCTAAAATATCATTTTTATATTTTAGATTTACATAATTTGAAAATGACTATACGGGATCCTCTGCTTGGAGGTACATCTTTTAGCTGACATCTGCTAGGCTCATCAGTCCAACCTTTTTTCACAGTGTCGTGGGTGTCATACCAGGTTTAGTCCAAATAATAAATATGTTTTCCTTTGTCTTTAAATTCTTTTATTTTCTCTGAATGTTCTATTTCCCAATTTACGATTCTTTTACTTTCCATTACGACAGCACGCTTATTAAAAATTTTAAATATGAAACCCAATTTTTTAAGCATCCGTCGTAAAGTGCTTTCGGAACAAGGTGTTTCAAGTTCTGTAAGTGTCTTTCAAATTATTCCTATGGTGGGAACTTATTAAGACAAATTTGTTTTGCTTGGTAGTCCAATAATAAATGTTTCTTTTTGTGATGTTCCTTCTTTTAAATCCTCGTCTAAATCTGAATCGTCCGATTCAACCTGAGGTTCCACCAAATTCTGGTCTGGAGTCTGGTTAACAGTGAAACTGCGGGCAATATGAAGCACGAAATAATTAATTTAGCGTGAGCGTTGATACTATACCTACACTCCTCAGAAAATACAAGCCCAACCCTACCTAGTTTTTTTCTTACGATAAGGCAATAATCCGCTGCTCTTTATTTGAACTTTTACGACTTTTTCCGCATCCGACTTTTTTTACGAATATGAATCATTTCTGACGGATAATATAACTGAATAATGTATGTAGAATGTATACAAATATGTCCAATACAAGTTACTATTCATAGTTAATTTTACCCACCTTTTGCCCTAATTTACCATCATAGATTTCTCTTATCCACTTGTGTTTTTTTTATATCAAATCGTCATCATAATTTGTCCTTCTCTCGTTGAAAAGAGAAATTAATGTGCATGAGCTTACTATTGCTCATGCGATAAACAAGGAAATATATTAAGAAATCGATATTGAAAAGAAGAAAATAATAAAAATGTTATGAATTTTAGGTGACTTGTTAATTCAGTCAGCATCAAATAGTTCACTCACTCTGGTAAGAGATAACACATATTCTTGTTCTTAGTCTTTGTTGAAGATCATTATTCACATCGTTGTCCATGATTACGATATCTCTATTTCGACATGTAAGTCCTGAGCAATTGCTGCACTTGAGCAGTTGAGACCACTCGACATTCGCAGTTTTGGATGTATTCATCTTTGCAGAAGCATACAACGAGGGAGAGTAAGTTTTTGGGCGCAGCAGGATGAGAAGACACAATAGTACTAATATGATCTCCAGATGATGATGAAGAAGATGAACTTTTTCCAACCCCACAACAACGGATCTTTCTGCCCATTGAGCCATTACTGCACTTGAATGGTAAGTTATAATTGTTGTTTAGCAGCCGCGGAAGTGGGGACGTGTGGCCAAGTTGAACATAGAATGAACAGGCTGTTTGAGATTGTCTGCAAATAACATTGGTGGTGGAGAGTATCCAAATCGTCGGTGTTTTTAGATACAAACTAGGAAAGGAAACAAATATTTTCCAACATCAACCACTGCATTTGGGTCTACATTTGGATCATTGAATGTAAGAAGCTTCGTGTGATGCGCCTTGTTAGATTGAACTTTTTCAAATGGTACGATTTGAATTTACGATTCATTCCTATTTTACGATATTTTACGATTTCATTCTGCTTCACAGCTATACTCGCCGATCCTGGAAATTATGTCATAATTATGTATATAGCCGTTTTTGTACGAAATTTAATGTAGATCATTTTCGTATAGAATGACATTTGCGCCAGTCCCCGTAGTTTGGAGATATTTGCAGAAAATTGTGAAAAATTAGTAATTTCACAGTTAAAAATAAATACCGTTTATATTGTGCTTTATGGCAATAATGTGACATTACTTCTCATAATGAATTTATTTAACAACAGCTTACTTGATTATACCGAATAATAAATTAATTTATTTGAAAGGGGATGTGTAAAATTTTTGTAGATTTGTGTGTATATTTTAGTGGTTGTGTTTTATACTGTTTATATAATGAGGGATGTTAGTTATGTAGTTTAAACTATAATGGCTATACAAGACAGTGGCGACAATAATAGTGGTCCTATTTTTGTATGGTTTTTCAGAGTATCTACAATTTTATTGTATAAAAATTAAATAAATGGTGACAGAATGTAACAACAATGTTTATAGATGGAATAATGGTCCCTCAGAACATTTTGAATACAATTTCTCTGCTAGAGGACTACTTAAATACGATGAATTAATACGTCAATTTGCCTCAAAATGGCAGCGGGGGCGTTGCTTAACTGTATTACCGACAATAGTCGCCCTTCAAATTTGTCACGACATATGGCCATGAAAGCGCATGTCGCCACTGCTTTTATATAGTCACTGCAGTTGAAACTAAAAGTTGACGTGCCCAAAAATTTCAGGCTCGCCCAGTCAAAGCTCCAAAATATAGATCAGGCAAGGAGCCGATTCGAACTTAGTTTTCTCTTACGGTACAGAAAATATCGATGTTATTAATAAATGTTGATACAAATTATGATATGAAAATGTGATAAAAATTAACCAAACCACAGAAACGTCAGAAAGTGTTAATTTTTAGGTTATGTAAGAAACGTCAAACTGCTTAATTGTCATATAACCACCATATATTCCACTGATTGAGTTAATGTTGGTTAGGCAGCAGATAACTAGCAGTTGTTGGGTGGTGCACTGAAATTTACATTTTGAGGGTCCTTTAAGTATTCGTTAAATTTTAACCAGAACTGGAGTAAGTGGGTAGGTATAAGGGATTTAAAAATATCAGGAATATTTTAAATAAATCTATTGTAATGGTTGACAGCTCCCAGTTCTGTGGCTCATATACGTTTATATTGTTTCAATTTTATTAGGGTTTTTAATTAACCCTTCTTATCTCCTTGTAAATGTCCTCTTATGTAAATTCAAAATAAGATACCGATTTAGAAAAAAATAACATTATTCCTTCCTCTGCCGTCAGCCCAACATTTTATAGCAGCTCTCCACATTCTTCAACAATTCTCCGGATATTTCCATGAGATCTCCTGTAAATACTCCCCTTCATAAGATAATCAGCAAACTAGGAACCATCTGCCCTCCTTTACTCCTATATACTATGTTTCTTTATCATGCTAACTACCATAATAAATACATATTAACATATTTAAAATATGCACAATTATCTTGTACCATGCGCTCAGATAATAGGTTACTGGTTCGTAACTTCCCTCCGTTTTTTTATGGATCAGAAATATTCCTCGTCAAGCCAGGTTAGAGAATCTACTGCACCCCATTCATCTACTCGTCGTGAATCTGTGAAATCATGGTGCACGTTATTATTACTATTATTATTATTACTGCTAATAAGTATCTGACATATTTTGAAACAACGCAATTATAACGCAATTTCAAGATTCAATGATGATTATTTTTCCATTATACGATACGTGTCTTATGTCAAAGGAATGTATATAAAGACGGTGCCTATATTAAAAGAAGTGGATATGCTGTTCATCATCTTTTTCTTGGCTCTGTTAGTCAGGCGTAATCAACCACAAACTTTCGGCGGCATATAACATAAATATTTGGACAGGTTACGTACCTGTAAGTAGTAAATTAAAGTAGCTTTCAGTTGATACCCTTTCTCCCCATACAAAAAATCCATAAATTTTCACGTACCTAATTATCGCAGCCAATTAAGGAGAATTTACTTGGACAATTTGATGTCAGATATTTTATCATAAAGTCGATTAATCGCCGACAAATAATTTATCTTAACGAAATGTCTTCGCGTGGACTGATTATTAGACATTCACGGTTCAGCAGACACACATATAGTCGCGCTCTATTTGTATTTCAAGTAATTTAAGATAGATGATACACCTTAGTTTTAAATTTTTGCTGTATCGGAATCAGATCGGGTGTTCATTGCACTTTACGGCTTAAGCACCGTTTTGTGGTACAATAGATCGCATTCTGATAAGCATAATTCTCTTTTATAGATTTTGAGAACGATAGCTCCACTGCTTTATTAACGTGATTATAGTAGTGATGATCTAGACGTAGATTGTTTGCACGTAAACGGTTTTCGATCAGGCAAGTGTTTAATTAGTGTATCATCTTATTAACAATCTTAATTAAGCTGTTCGGTTACGTACTACAAATATATAATAATGTTTATCTGAATTTGTGTTAATAAGCACCTGGATATATAAATATATGGTGCCTTAACTAGGTTTATCTGTGTATGTAGGTATACATATTGTAAGATTTAAAGTAAAACCAACCCATATATACAAATAAACTTCAATAAACTCTATTTACAACAAAACATAAAACACTTATAATAAATCTGCGCTCATAGATATTTTTAAAATTCCAATAGTGGTAATTTTAATGATGAACTTGTGGGAACAGTTTCAATACATTCGTTATGCCCTCTATAATCATGATTTACCAAGTGTTTTGCTTGATTTTGTGGCAGACGGCCTACTGCCACGACGTCATACGTCCAAGATGGTCCAAGTTGTCTATTACAACCCTTCTTTAGGGAGTTCCTATAATAATTTGTACGGAACACTTTTTAATTTAGAAGGAAAATTTCTATAAATAAGGTCGTTAGGAATTTATCGACATATTTTACCGTTTAGATGTTTTCTATAAAAAATATTTTATTTTTTTTTGGTTTGAGATAAAAACGGATTGGTAGTCGAAATCCGAGTAGTTTAATATTATTAATATTTTAAAATTAACTTGATGAAATAATGTCTATTCCACCACAAAATCTCTTGCAAAAAATTTCTTCAAAAAAATTCTTGCAAAAAAGGTATCAAAAATACATTTTTCAATATAGCAAAAGTTGATGAGTTTAATGTTTTGATAGTTGTGAGAACCGAGAATGACCCCTGAAACTGACAAGATGCAACATAACCGCCAGTTTTTGTGGATTTATTTGTATGTACTACTCTGTACTAGTGGTTGTGTTTATACTATTTATACAATGAGTAATGTTAATGATATTGTTAAAGCTATAACGCCACGCGCCTCAAAATTTCAGGTTCGCCCAGTCACAGCTAGAAAATACAGATCAGACAAGGGGTCGCACCGAACTTGAACCTTCTGTTACCGTACCTCCAATCACAATTTTTCAAATGAGAAACCCTTTTAAAACCCTCTTAGGTATCATATGGATAAGTGCTATATAATTAGTTCGTATTCTATAATTAGTAACAAATTCAGAACAAATACTCTTCAAAGACGAAAACGACGTGGAAATGCAACTTCATCTAATGAATCAAAGTCTTTCCTCCTTTCATATATCTGCCGCGGAATCCCATTTACCACAAACTCAAAAAATCCAGATCGTCATCATCTTCTAATATATCTATGTTATTCATGAATTCTAACGCCATATTTTGATCCAAATTAACTAAAACACGGAAAAACGTCAGAAAGTGTAATTTGAAAAGAAATGTAATAAACATGCTTAACCGTCACATAACCACCAGTTATTCCACTGATAAACTGATTATGTTAAAGCCGGTTAGACTGGAGATTATCAGCCGTTGTTGTTGACTGGAGATAATCAGCCGGTGGTGCAATGAAACTTACATTTTAAATGTCCTTTAAATATTCGTTAAATTTTAACCAGAACTGATGCAAATGGGTAAAAAGGTATGATAGAGGAAGATGTTATCTTTAGCAGACCAAAAGAGTGTATGAGTATCATGTCAACAAGTATCTCTAAAAGCAACTGTACATATTTATTTCGAGTTGCGGAATGCATAATGCTTCGTAAGGATAACAGCAATTTCCAAAGGCATAGCACTGATGTGTGACGAAGGGCAATTTCATTAGATGCTTGATACGGTAATGGCATCTCATACAAAAATAAGAGATTTTTTTCAGCCTTATTCAAATTCGTAGTTTCTTGTTTTTCATAAATGTTTCTTTTAAATTTTCTTATCTACCTTCCCATGGCAACCCCATAAAAAAGGGCGTAACTTCAG
Organism: Tetropium fuscum; assembly: GCA_964058915.1. Classification (NCBI taxonomy): domain Eukaryota; kingdom Metazoa; phylum Arthropoda; class Insecta; order Coleoptera; family Cerambycidae; genus Tetropium; species Tetropium fuscum. The sequence goes on along the minus strand of CAXKVY010000939.1, from coordinate 48,461 downwards.
TTGGAATGACATTTGAGTAGTTATTTTAGTTTTTTTACCAAGTCTAGTATTTTCTCTCCATATATCGTCCATTCTAAAATTTTATTAACGCCAACTGGGTTGTCTCCATATAACGAAATATTATCTGAATTTTGAGTAATTGTTTTTTATCTTGCCACTGCTCTCAGATAGCATTTTTGCAACAAACAAAAATGGTCTTCATAAAGCTCTGGTATAGAACTCTAGTATAGGGAATAAACTTACCAAATTTCTTTAAGAAGGTTTTAACTATTGACCGTAAAAATATTATAATCTAAAGCTTTTGTTTGTAAAAAAATTCAGCTAACGTAACTTGTAGATGAAAAATCCTACATGATCATTAAAATTATGATATTTGGTGAAACTAAGACCGCTCTTTTAACTGCTGGTGTATCATTATCTTCTAAAATATATAATACATTACTCAGGTGTCAGAGCGTTAACATTAGTTGAACTCAATTTTATTTTTGCATGAGAACATTTATAACTTTTCTGGTGAAAAGTAATACGCACCATTTAATTATAGAATATGAAATTTATGGTTTACACAGGCATCAGCAACCGTTAGGTTTCAAAAACGTACACATTTTAAATATATTTGAGGGTCTAATTTCACAACGAATCCACTTTTGACATAAATTAACATATAATTTCATATGAACACATTAAATTATAATTCCAAAGTTGGTTATACTTGTTATCATCACGTTAGTGAAGTCCCGAAGACGTTTGAATGAATCCTCTTATAATTGTAATGCGGACACATTTATTTTTTGCTAGAGTATATAATTAATTTAAATGGCTTCATTAAGGTAATGAAAGCTTTTCTGCCAAAAATTAATTGCATCCAGCATTCTTAGTATTGGTATGTACTAATGAACCACGGTTCCATTAATACAACCATGTAATTTCAATTATGAGAAGATTAAAATTAAAAATGCAGTTAAAAGAGCACATAGTACAGTATGCATTGCAATGGTAGACTTTATACCGGTCTGAAGCGTTTTAAATGTTTTCAGATCAGTTAGTTACGAGAGTGAATCAAAAACGAAAATATATTTTTTTGTATATCAAAATGTTTTCGCTCGAAATCGGCACATAGGCGTAAATTGTCATTAGGAACATAATTTCTTAGTGACATTTTTCGAAATATTAACAAATAAGACCACCTTCTAAATAAATTTGACAGTTGCCAGATGTTAGCTGTCAACTCTGAATGAATTTGTGAATTTTAAGTTTTTTTGGAAGGAGAAGTGATTGTCGTCAATAGTTTTTTTTCTAATGTTGACATGTAAAGTATGTAAAGAGAGACTTTTCAAAACCCTTTGACATTAGGAAACGTCTTACTTTTCACAACCAGTTACAGAAAGTAAAATATTACGCAACTGGTTGTGTAAAGTTCATTACATAGTACGTTATTTAGACCTGACAAGCTATGAAAGTGACGAGCTGTCACAACCTACTGATTATTTTTAAACGTATAATATCACCAAACTCTACCTTAATTTCTCTCATTAATGATTTACCAGATGTTGCTCAGCTTCTGTTCGTCTCGGGTTCCATAGGTCCTCCGGGAAAGACAGCTAACTGGATTAAGTTATGCTTGTGAATGAAATAAAAGTATTTATATATACAGACACATAATAATATTGTATATAATTAGAAATGGTAATATGTATACGAAATTATAAACAATGAATAATACAGTAAGTATTGTATGTATGTATATGGGTCGGAGTGTAGTGGAAGGTAGTGTTACACTCCCATTCCACCACAGCACTTAGGCCTCATTAGGCCCTTTGTGCATTCCTCCTTTTTACTTGAGTACTTTTCTTCAAACCATCCTATTTATTACGGGTGGCCTGGTGGCAAAGTCTCTACAATTTGTATGTATGATAGTATGGTTCTGAGTTACCGAGATTAATTACTCTGGTCCTCATTACCATTTATCTGGGACAACGCGTCCGCGGCAGATGTGTTGAGTGTTCCCAGGTCTCGGGCAGACGCCACAGTCCGGGCCCAAGCCTGCCTAGGTCACCCATCCAAGTGCCACCAACACCCGCCCAGCATAACTTTGAAGATCTTACCGGTTATGTCTAAGCGGCTAGGCAGTCCCATTCAGTCACCTTAGTCGCCTCTTACGACAGGTAGGAGGTACCCTGGGTCTATTCTACAATTGTGGGCCCCGAACCCAGAGGGGGAATACAGTAAGTATTATAAATGTTATTATTTTTAAATTACGAAGCACAGATATCTTTAAGTTTTATAGGATATAAGTTTAATAACGTTCATAAGATACCAAGTATGTTAATATCTGATGGTTGGGCGCCTTATTTACAAAATATTATCTCTTTTCTGGCAAATCTCTATCTCTTTTTCGGCTATCTCTTTTATTAAGCAAAAGTTTTAGTATTGTACCTATGTGAACCAAATATGTCGTGTCACTTTAAATAAAACAGTAGTTTATGTTTACCATTTATGAAGTGGGTGATGGTTGGTATCTTACTGTGTATTTTCGATAACCTTTCCAATATCTTGAAACTGATATGTGTTCCTCGATGCTGCTTACAGGCTGGATGTCGTGGTTTGGTAGGTACGCATTTGATTTTATTATTATACCATGCACTCCACAAATACGCTTTGATTTATATTCGTTGCACTTCTTATTATAAAGCTTTTATAATTATTATAGCTATATTACTATTTATAGCTGATACTTTTGGAGCCCGTTGACAGTGGACATGCATTTTCAACCTCAAATTTCCTGTAGCTGTCAGTTTAGACTAAACTACTAGGTTTATAAAATTGTAGGTTGTTATGTGGAAATAAACCAATGTGGAGTGTCTTACGTGCAATTTTGGACTGCCTTTTGTTGTCGCGAGTGATTATGTGGCTTCTATTCTTGCGAATAATTTAGCCTGGTTTGATTTATATTGCTCTGATCGAGTGCTTTTGGCTTTCCGTTTTTATGAATGTTATTTGTCGTAGATCGTGGTACCGTGGAAAGGGATGCTAGTCATTTGCTATATTAGTTGCCGTTGTTAGTGTTATTGATTTACAGAAGCGGGCTGAGATGTTACATTTCCTTATGCCTTGTTAGTAGGGTGGTTTTTTGGGTCTTTTTGATTTAATTTTTTTTTATTTTTTATTTTTTGTTGTTTTTACTGTACGCCTCTTATGTTTGTAACCTTTGTATATTTTTTATTACTCTGCTTTTGTTTGTTTTCTGTTTTTAGTTATTGTTTATTTAATTTTCTCTATTTTTGCTTTTTGGTATATCTTTTCTCTTTTTTTATTATTTTCTGTTGTTCAAAATCATATTAGTAATAGTGGCGGGGGTCAAGGGGTATACACATAGTTCAGGGATGGAAAATTTGGAAGATAATTAAATCGGGCGTTTATTGCGTGTCTGACGGTAGCATTGCTATATCTATTTAATTTATCTACAAAATTTGGTATTATTCTGTTCTCAATGAATGGATCTAAGTATGAGGTGCCTGTGATCTATGTCTGTTATTTTTAAAGTTATGCTCCCTAATCTAATTGTAAAAAATAAGGGACTTGTTTTGTTGACCCTGTAACTTGTTTTTTGACGTTTGTGAGATGAAAGGATACGTATACTGGATACCTATAAAGGATATATATATATATATATATATATATATATATATATATATATATATATATATATATATATATATATATATATATATATATATATATATATATATACACACTGAGCTCGTAAAGTTTGGAATATATTCAATTAATCGTTATTGAAGGATTTTCACAGGAAATCCTCGGACACGTCAACCTTATTTTATAAAATGTCACTTTTTTCAGCCATCGATTTTTTTTTTGTTTTGTTCGTTTTTGAGCTATGACGTCATCGACAATTTTTTTAAATGACAACCCATATTTTTTTTCATGGATTTCGATAGAGCACATTTTTATGAGTGCGAATATGTTAAAAACATAGTACCTTTAACATTAAAGTTTTCGAGATATTCGGTTGCAAAGTTTATAAAATGTACCATGGCACCATGCATAAGCTATCGGGCGGGTCAAGATTTTTAATAGCTTATTGATTCTAATAGCTTATAGCTTATTACATTTTAAAAGATTAAGGAGTAATATTATTTATTTTGGTAGCTTATCGAACATTTTGAAAGATTTGGGAGTAATCTGTTTAATTTTTTAACAACAATTTAAACAAATAAAAAAATATTTTAACAAATAAATGATAAATAATTAAAGTAAAAAATAAAATCAGAGTAAATTTTCAAAGTGACCTCCATTCACTTCCTGGCAATATCCCATCCGCCACTGAAACTCCTGCAGAACCTTACCAACAGTATCGGGTTGAATGGTTCGAATTTCATTGCGAATTCTGTCCTTTAATTCTTCGATGGTATTTGGTCTATTGAAATAGACTTTGCTCTTTAAATAGCCCCATAAAAAGTAGTCTAGGGGAGTGAGATCTGGAGATCTAGGGGGCCATTCGATAGTTCCCCTGCGACCAATCCAATGGTTAGGAAATACTCTAGGTTTAAATAATCGCGAACGATCACTGCAAAATGGGGTGGTGCACCGTCTTGTTGGTACCATATCGTGTGATGGGGCAGATCTGGATCTACGTCATTTGGGTAAAGTACCGCAAGTGCAGGGACTAAGTCGTCTCTTAAAAATTCTAAATATATTTCACCTGTTAATACGCCTTCAAAGAAAAATGGGCCCAAAATACGATTACCTACAATACCAGCCCAAACGTTAACTTTTTGTGGAAACTGACTACGAGTTTCCATTTTCCAGTGTGGATTTTCAGGAGACCAATATCTACAGTTTTGCCGGTTAACTGTGCCGTCGAGATAAAAGGTAGCCTCATCAGAAAAAACAATATTGCGTAAAAATCCGTCGTCATCAATCAGGCGTTGCAACATGGTTTGGCAAAACTGTAACCTACGGTCAGGATCATCTTCGTTTAACTCTTGGACCAAAACCACTTTATACGGATGCCATTTGTTCAATTTCAAATATTTCAAGACGGAGCTTTGAACTATTCCGTTGTTTGCCGCCACTTGGCGGGTGGGTAAATGGGGATTTTCTTGAAGCTCTAGTAGAACATTCAATTTAACATCTTGTTGCACTGGTGGACGACCCGTTCTAGGGCGATCTCTCGTATGACCCACTTCTAAAAACTTTTGTTCTATTTTGCTAACGGTGGACTGTGTAATTGGTTCTCTGTTTGGATATTTGTTGTTAAATAAACGGCAAACTTCTACTTGTGTGCGAGCTCTGTCCCCGTAACCGATCATCATCAAAATTTCGATTCTTTCCCTTTCACTCAAACGACGGACCATTTTCAAATAAAATGAATTATGATGGAATAATGATTAATCAACTTACTTAATGATATTATTCAACTGATTAAAACACAAACTTGCGAGGAAAAGCTTCAAAATTGTGACAACTGTCAAAACTGTTGATTTTCCTGCGCTTTCTTGATAAATGATTAGAATTTGGTCATCGCTTGTATAATTCATTCTTAAAACTTTGCAACCGAATATCTCGAACACTTTAATGTTAAAGGTACTATGTTTTTGACATATTCGCACTCAGAAAAATGTGCTCTATCGAAATCCGTGAAAAAAAATATGGGTTGTCATTTAAAAAAATTGTCGATGACGTCATAGCTCAAAAACGAACAAAACAAAAAAAAATCGATGGCTGAAAAAAGTGACATTTTATAAAATAAGGTTGACGTGTCCGAGGATTTCCTGTGAAAATCCTTCAATAACGATTAATTGAATTTATTCCAAACTTTACGAGCTCAGTGTATATATATATATATATATATATATATATATATATATATATATATATATATATATATATATATATATATATATATATATATATATATATATATACTGGAGGCTTACGTAAGTGTGGGTATAATATGAGCTTTATATAATATTGTACCCCCTTTTGTGGATATATTTTTGTTATGGGATAAATCTGTTTTAGCTTGCTTTTTGTTCTATTATTTATAATGTCTATTTGTCTGTTAAACGTGAATTTACGATATATTTCTAATGTTAAATATTTTAGATATGCGCCGTGTGTAATGCCTCGTTTACCTTGATAGGGGTTCTGGGTTGTTCACGCTCTGGGTGAATTCTACAAGCAGGGTTTTTGCCTCGCTAATAGTCAGCCCCCAGCATTTATAGCCGCTATGTATGTCGCATGCTGTTGCATCAGTCTGTTTAGTAAGGCTAAACTCGTCGTCATCGCTATGCTTGGCGTATCGTCTGCGCACAATAGAACAGCTGTCCTATGGTCATTGTGTCTAGGGATGTCGCTCGTTTAAAGATTTAATAGGGTGGTTCCTAGGGAGGATCCTTGTGGGACTTGAATATCGCTGTGCAATGGCGTGCAATTGGGTGATAACTTGTGTGCAATTCTGCCTATATCTGCCTTCTGTTATTTCATGGTGGGTTTCTTAATATCCTTCCAATGTTTCCATGATAACAACAAAATTTCAATTATCAGGACAAGTGTCAAAATAAGATATTTCTTTAATGTTTTTTTTTTCTAATTTTGATTTATTACAAAATGATGGCTATTTTTAACTATACATTTTGATACTAAATATGTTGTTTCGTTCACTAGAACTCTGGACATATTGGAAAGTCATATGAGCAATGCTTTGTACAATTTTATAATAAACGATATCATATACTGAACAAATTGTTAGTTAATTTATACTTTAAAACATGTAGTTTATTATAAACATCATTTCCATACATAAATATTGCAATTTTCTGCCGGAACATTTGACACTTATATAAAAATATTTCCATTTTTTTTCCATTGATATTACTGTTTTTATATATTACTAAAAATCTGTGAGAGGATGGAACTTACTACGTGGTAGTAGTGGGTGGAAATAGTACAAGTATAAATAGTAAAGTAGGTTCGTGTTTTCTATAAATTTGAGTTCCGTCAAAACTAATGTCAGATAAAAATGTCACCGTAAGAATGGTGGTATTAATGGGGAATTTCAACTATAAATTATCAGTTAAACAAATCGTACATCACTCGGAAGATCCTCGATAAAGGTGAAAGAACTGGTACAACTTCTAAGTGATTCGTTTCTGTATATATGTCCAGATATACAACTGGTAAATATTTTATTGTGATTACTTATCTATGTAATGAACTGATACATACCCAAGTTTTCTTCCCATCTCTCTGTCTCTCAAGCCAGCTAACTTGATCTTATTTTGCTTAATTATTTGGGTGTAGAATAATTCTCCTTCTTACTCTTCTTGATACTGCCTTTAAGTCTCAAGACAAGATGAAGTGTTGGTTCCTCCTGTTTGTTATAGTACAATAAGGTGTGGCCATCTTCTAATTGCTTGCCGGCAAATGCCGACATTGCTGATATGGAAGAATTCTTCTTTGTCTTGCATTTTTGTGTTTACATATTCAACAGTGTCTAATGACTGGACCTCAAGGGTGATGGTCTTTGGTGACAAACCCGTCAACGTTTTAACAAAAATCTACCTCTTGTGGATTACCTTTCATTCCACCATGACACGCCGTGAAATAGCAATTAATGGTAATGACTATGGAATGTTAAATGACATCATACTTTAAATTCAGGCTTAATTTATGCATTATACATGATGTCGACATGGTAATTACTTTAGTCTTCCTGCAGTCGTCATATACTTCCAACTATTAATTGGATATGATATACAGTTTAATGATCTTATATGCAGACGTATCAAAAAGCAGCACGTGGGCCCTTATTGAAAGCCCTGGCATAACTGCAAAAATTAGCTTCCGAATTATATCCATTTAATCAGGGATATTTTAATATGTTTAATTAAGTTTAAGTAAGTAACAAATTTCTCGTATAGTCCAAGATCCCGCAGCAAATTTCTGCCGTCATTTGATAACACAATGCAATATATATTAGTAAAGTCCAAAAATTGCTTGGTACTGGTTTTTGAGTAAGAGCAAATCCTTTCTAGGGTAAATAGAGGGTGCCAACATTAGTAGATTTTTGGATAGACCCATCTCAAAAAGTCATGCTCACCCCCACTCCACCTCCCTCAAATTTGAAGACGAATGTTTTAGTTTTTATTGTTTTTCTCGAAACCGATAAGAGATAGAAACGCCATTTTGGTTCCATTCGATAGAGCGCAAAATTCCTCATAACCTAATCATTGTTTATGTTTTCAAGGTAAGGCCGCATAGAACAAGAAAATGGTGGGGGGTAATCACAAAGACACATGTTGATTAATATCTTTAAAACCACTTAAAAAACAAAACAAAAAAAAGCAGATTCAAAAATTTTTGAATTTGAGTTGGTCGATTGGTATATAAACTTTTTCCTTGTCTTTTAAAATAAAGCCACCAGTGGCGTACAAAAAAAGTAGCTGAGTAAGAGGAATGTACAAAAATTTATATTTTTAGTTATATTCTCTTAAAATATGATTTTTATTTATTTTCTGGTATGCATGTGGACAAACATAATTTCAATAAATAATCAGGGGCGTATTAGTAGGTAATAAAAGTAAATATTTTAACAATTTTTAATTTCAAAGGCATTTACAGAAACTGTTAAAACAAAATGGTATAAAAAAGCTACTACACGTATTGTACACTTCTTGTAGTACTTGTACTACACGACTACAAGTATTGTAGTATACTCTAACATATTTTACACCTTAAATTAATTTCAAAATTCTGCACACAAGCATAGCCTAGTGCATTTTAATTTGTTTGAAAAGCATTGGCATTTTGAGCCACAAGTTTTACATTTACATTTGAATAAAATATCGAATGATGTTTTATCATTATTTCGTAGTGGTCCATAATGGTGCATTTCTTGTTTTGAAGAGTCTATCCCCATTTAGAAGGACATGGATGTTCTACCACTGGTTGGCACAGGTTACCCCAAACAAAACCTGCTAGAAAAATGCATCGCTTAATATGCATTCCACAGCCAAAGCTAACATTGTTGGTGGTATCTTCTCAACGGGTTGGTTTTTATGAGCAAATAGTTGCATTCCGCAAACGTCAATATCGTTGGTTTGAGAATGTTTAGCGCACGTTATTACAACAAATTTTTAAATAATATTGAGTTGTTTCGAGAAGTTCTTTTGGATCCAGCACTAAATCAATGAACGTAGGTGAAACTACGATTCACCTACGTTCACAAAAGATTCCCGATCTTCCCAGAACTTCTTTTTTCCCGGTCCAAAAAAAGGAGAGGAAGTGTCGCAACTGGTCAATGAGTGAAAAAAAGGGAGAGCTAGACTTTTTTCATTAATTTTGTTAGCCACTTCCATACATGAAATATACCTCAGGTTCTTACCAGTGAAAAACCTTAAATCAATCTATACGTCTCGTTTTTTATTTTGCTACTGGTAAAAAATTGTAATTGCTAAAATACCAGTATCGACAGATTTTATGACATGTTTTATAGCCGATTTTTTCAATGCAATTATACGCGTGTACGAAAATGCGCGTGTCTGCCCCCTCATAATTGTAAATGGGATTTTGGTTAATCAGTTCGAAGGTGGGTTATACAATACTTTTTGGTTAATAGTATACACTATGGCTTTATATTTAGACAATGGGGACGTATGTGGAGATTAGATCGAATAATTCCCTTTTGTTTTCTGCCACCCGTAAAAAATCGTTATTTGAAATGATTGTAATGTCCCTAACTAACTTCTGATTACCCTTTCTCCTGAATTCTCTTGTTTGTTCCTTTAAAGTGTTTTGCAGATAAGTATTCTATATTATATATACTTTTTAACTACTTTTAAATATATAGCAAATAAGATATTATAACGTTTGATAAATATGGGCTAAAATTTGAATAAGCTTTGGGCTGAAGTATGTGTATATACAAGAGCAGCCCCATCTATCAGAACAGCATCAACACTGATATGTTTATCTGCACTTATTGTGTCCTTATAATTATATAACTTGTACTATATAACTATATAATACTTGTATATAATATATATATATATATATATATATATATATATATATATATATATATATATATATATATATATATATATATATATATATATATATATATATATATATATATATAATAACTTGTATTATATAACTATATAATAAAGAAGCTCTGGTAAGGCTGAGAATCTTATTTTGTAGAGGTTACTCCTACTTTCATTGATTTAGTGCTGCATCCAGAAGAACTCATATCGGGACAACTCTATATTATTTCAAAATTTCTTCTTCAATTCTTTTCAAAAAGCGATGTATTTTTGAAATTAAAAATTGGTATAATATTTACTTATTTACTTTTATTACCTACTAAAATGATGTTTATCCGCTCACATACAAGATATTTATTTATTTTCTTCTCATATCTTATATCTATGATATTACATATCGATGATATTTATTTATTATCTAACCATATTTTAAGAGAATATAACCAAAAATATAAATTTTTAGGCATTCATCTTACTCAGTTACTTTTTGTACGCCACTGGTATATTTATTTTAAAAGACAAGAAAAAAAGAAAGTAAGAAATTTTATACACGAGTGTATAGAGAAAACACTGGTCTAAAATGTTTGTATCATCTATTTTTTTTCTTTTTAAGTGGTTTTATAGACATTGAACAACATGTGGCATTGTGATTATCCAAACCATTTTCTTGTTATTATGAGGTCTTACCTTGAAAACATAAACAAAGATTAAGTAATCGTCTTTATCGTGTCGTATCTATTATATTCGTAATTATGCACAATTTTACGTTCTATCAAATGCCACTAAAACGCCGTTTTTATCTCCTACCGTTTTCGAGAAAAGCAATAAAAACTAAAACATTCCACTTATAAATCTACTAATGTTAATACACTCTATCCACCCTAGAAAGGATTTGCTTGGGGGAAAGAAAAATAATACACACAGTAGACTTATTACTAGGCTTAATGTACAAATTGTAATTGAGATAGTGATACATAAAAAATAATTCAAAATTACATACAAATGTTGTACTATACCTGGAAAAATGCATAAAAAGCATAAACAGCTTATATAGAAAACGGCTTAAACGTCAAAATGCACGATGACTTTTCCGCAATCAATATACATAAATAACAGTTCAATTAATTGGAGCTTACTCAATTAATTGGAAAACGCCTTCGAAAAGGTAGCTTAGCTGTGTCCCTCAATTAAGTCTAAGGAGTTCAACGCAACTCAGGCTCTAGAGAACACAAAGTGAGCAAAACATAATATGAACACGCGGATTCAAGAAAACAAAAAATATTTATTAGTAGTATGATATTTTTTTCATATTTGTTTAATTTCCTTTTTTATTAAACTTAAATTAAAACTTTTTGTTCTGGGTTGTACTCTTCTTAAAATGTGGCATAAAAGCTTGTACAGGGCCTTACACAAAATAGTGGCGGCAAAAAATATCAATTTAGAGAAAATCGTTAATAACAAAATTGGATCAATTCTATAGAATAAAAATCAAAGGCTAGGTTTTACTTATTTTTTAATATGTTATTGCCAAAAGCAAACTAAATAAGTTCTTCTATAGTTTTCTATAAAAAATGCTATACCGGGTGTTCATTTTGGGTCGGGACCCGCTTGTCTTATTGTTGGAATATTTGACTTTAAAACTAGGTATCTACTCAAGATACTACTTCTCCTATACCATTCGGATGACAGATGATGAATATTGAAAGTGATCAAAAGTAATTTAGTAAACATATATTTTATCTTTTAAATCTGCCGCAAGAAGGCGATTTCATAGCCTTTATAGGCACAAACAGTAAATATAATAATATTTTTGGTAAAAAATACCGCAACTTTTTTTAAATTTTTTCACACTTTTTATTTGTCCTCATATCATAAGGTGTGAGGATAAATAAAATTAAAATCAGTTTTCTGCGGCGCAGGCTCTTCGTATTCATGACAACAAAACAAAAGCGCACTTCATTATTTTTTTGATATGTGAAAGCAAATTACTATTCGCAATAGTATTGAACAAAAGTTAAATATTCTACGTTTATAAAAGCGAAAATTGATATTAAAAATGGCATTTTGGTTAAATAATGTATCATGTTATACTTTCCATAGACATTTTAATATACAGCAAAAGGCAACATTGTATGGCGCAACAAATGAACTAAAACAACAAATAGCGATTGGCCGAAGAGCAAATATAGATGGTTTAGCTGAAAAGTATATTAATCCTGAAACATAAATTTGTTTAAACTATCATCGTTCAATTTTGCGGGAAATACGGAATATGGAAAATAACCCTGGTAGTATGAAACTGAATGTTTTAAAATAAACTTCAAGGCGGACTTCTCGTAATTGCAATGCAATGAATAATATCCACATATTATATTTACAATGAGTTGATATTTTTATTTGTCAGGATATCTTTAATCCAACCGGGACTAGAAGCTGCAGTCATCATTTAGATGAAAATGGTTTGTTTACTTTTGTCATTTCTGCTTCCTATCCTGCAATGTATTAATCAACTATATTTAGTTCCGGTGATTTTTAGGACTGGTGATTTTTTACAAGAAATGCGCTCAATTGCAAAAGGCGTTAACAAGTGGCAATGCTGTGAGAAAAACCTTAACGAAGAGAAATTCAGGAGTGTTTCTGGTTTAAGTAAAGAACATTTTACTGATTTATTTACATTTTGTCATCCTATTCCTACTGAACTCTAACAGAAATGTAAGTTATATGTATTTATTCAGTGAATAAAGAGGCCAAAAATTAGTAAATACCAGCGCGTCTTTGTAAGAGAGACAGTTTTATTGCGTGTGAAATAAAATACTAACAAAAATATTTTGGAGCAAGTTTCTGAGTTTAAAATGTAAAATATGGTGACATGTATGTGACAGTCATTTAAAACAAATTACTGAGAAAAAAATAAGAGTGGCTCTCTCGCACTTTCTTCAATTTTTAAGTTATTATTTTTTTTTAAATAACCATCGGTATTTGTGCTCACTTACGAATGCTTTCCATACAATACCCACATTGCTACCATATACATTCATTAAATATTCATTTAAAAATACACTTCATTTTATTCACTTCATTACTTTGTAAAAAATTTACAAAGTTTCTAATGAATCTCTTGAAATTTTAATTTTTTTAAGTCAATAAACAAAAAACTATTATTTTTATGTAAACTTCGCCATGGTTTATCGGACGAGTTTTTGTATGTTTTATTCAACTACAAAGGAGACAATATGCAAGTATTTCAACAGTGCGACAGACAAAGTCTTTTCGAAAACGTGCCACTAAATATAGGATTTGCGGCTATCGACAGACAGGAATATATTAACATACATGTAACACACTTTACAACATTAATTCAGAAATATTAAGAGCAATTGCCTATGTAGACGGAACTTACATTACCATTGATAAGAGGCACAAAGGTAAACATTTATGGAAGCCTACTCTAATAGTTGCACCAGGTTATATTTTAGATATTCAGCGGCCATATTTTTCTGACAGTCAAAACAACGATGCTGCTATTTTAAGTAGATAGTTTGGACGGGTTATAGCTTGTTTCAAAATGGTGATATATTTGTTATCGATAGGGGCTATACGGATGTTATTCGGCTTTTAAATGAACTAGGTATATACCACAGAATGCCTCCTCTGTCACCAAGGGGACGACAACAACTTACCACCGAAGAAGCAAATGAGTCCTGTCTGGTTACAAAAACAAGTTGGATTGTTGACGCACGAAATGGTTATTTAAAATTAATGTTTAATTTTTAATGTAAAACCCTAATTTTACCATGCTATTAATTTTAAACACTTTCTAGAAATTGCAGGCGCCATTTTAAACACATATCATGAGCCTATAAGTATGCCTGATGCTAACGTAGAGTTTGCAAATTAATAATTTGCAAATTTGCATTGAACAGAAGCATTGGCATGCTAGATGGAATGTATTTAAGTAATGTAACAATTGGTACACAGAAAATCAATCTGGCGCCTTCATATATTCAAGACACAGTCGAAAGACAAGGAGAACGCAATGAGTTTCAAATTAATATATTAATTGACAATCCACAACTGTTACATTTACGAATTTATTTTCGGCATAGAAATGCAACTCGATACCAGTAGTTGTGGATAGCACATAATGATTAAGATGATATTCCAATTACAGGCTATTATTGTACCTGCCGATGTGGTGCCAGAACATTGGGTTGCTGTGCTTATGTAACCAGTTTTTTTGGTATATGGGGTACTCAAGGCACCAAGAACAAATTCGCTATCCATCTACTGCGTTACTATATATAGTCTTGGATGCCGGAAATCTATATTTTTTTTAGTTTTAGAATTTTTTTTTAGTTTGCCTACTCTACTAATTAATTATTTCCAACACTTTATATCGTAGCATCGATTGTCGATTCATTGTCTAAAGGTATGCAATGAAGAATATTGTTAGTTTTATTAGTTTTAAGTAGATAAGTTTGATGACAAATAGTGTCATCAAACTTATCTACTTAAAACTAATAAAACTAACAATATTATATCCTATGATTTAATATGTAACAAATATTATTTATGCAGTTTTAAAAGAGGCCAAGTTATTTAATGTTTTGTACACTTAGTTATTAACACCAGTGAAATCGCCTTCTAGCGGAAGATTTGAAAAATGAAATGTATAGGTATTTGCTCAATTACTTTTGATCACTTTACAATATTTTCACCCAAATGGTACAAGAAAAGTAGTATCTCGAGTAGATACCTAGTTCTAAAGTAAAATATTCCAACAATAAAACAAGCGGGCCGCCCGACACAATAAGAGCTCCCGGTATAGCATTTTATGATCTAAAACTATAGTAGAAAATATTTAGTATACTGCTGGTAACAACAAATTAAAAATAAGTAAAATCCAGCCCTTGGTTTTTTCATTCTATTGATTAAATTTTTTAAATTGACATCTTTTGTCGCCAATATTTTGTGTGAGACCCTGTATAAACTTTTGTGTCACATTTTAAGAAGACACCATAAGCCTACAACCCAGAATAAAAAGTTTTAATTTAAATTTACTAATAAATTAAAAATTGACAAATTTGTGAGAAAAAATATATCTTAAATTCAAAAAAAGCAAAGTTGAGGAGCCATAACTCCATTTTTATATATAAATCCATTTTTGGATTTACATTTATGTCAGTCGGTCTGAAACGGTTGACTGAAGACAATAATTCACCCAATTTCACTTGTAGTCCGGTAGATAAATAATGCAAAATAACGAATAAGGAAATTTCAGCGAATAGCGCGGAACATTTTTTAATGGCTTTGGAATTTAATCCGATTATTCGGGAAAAGATTTGTGTCCATCCTAAGCGCCTGTCTCAATTATTGTTATTAAACATAGTTAAAAACATCTATTTTTTATTACATATAATTGTTTTATTACATATACCGCTTATAACTTTTTTCGTAGTAGTCGGATTGCATAAACAGTCTATGGTAATGTATTGGTTATTAAATTTCCTATTAATCTACGTGAATTAAATAATTTTTTGCGAAGATATACTGCAAAATCGGCAAAAAAAATAATTTTGTGATTCAATATTCACGCATCTTTTGTAACTTTTACATTTTTCAATAAAAAAATTCGAAATTTAATATTCGGATAATGTGTATGTGTAGTCTGAATTTATGCCTGAATTCGTGGGAATATACGTTCGGAAGCAGTAACGTGAAACAGCACTGACACTACCAAATTTCTAAGACTGTAAAAAGCGTTTGCGTGTTAATTTCGGAAAATTTATGTAGAATATCTATATTATTATGATAATTTTTAAAAATCGATATCTCAGGAACTAGCAGTCAAAATGTAATATTTATTACTACTTTTTGAGTACTAGTTCCTGAGATATCGATTTTTCAAAATTATAATAATAATAGAGATATTGCAGAAATCAGAATCGGAAGATCTATCCAAATCTACTAAAATATGAAGTGTCGGAAGAAACATGAAAATCATTCAATGTTCCATTAAAAATATAAAATTGACCTGTACGAGTTATTTCAGGAAATCTGAACGGAATAAATGATACTTCCATAATTCCAAACTTTTGGCACACATGGTATATATACCATGCCATATATACCATATATACCATATATACCATATATACCATATATACCATATATGGTATATATAGCATATATACCATATATATATATACAGTGCGTTATAAAAGTAACGGATAAATTCAATATTTCTTAAGAGTGACGTTTCTGTCTAAAATCCTCGGACACGTCGATTTTTATTTTTAATTCCGCTTATTTTGATGTTTTGATGTATACAATAAGATGGCGCTCTAGGTGTTCCGGATGTGACGTCGCCGATATTTTTTTTAAATAGCAGCAATATATTTTACTGGCAGATTCTTGTTGACAAACTCTTAAACGTTCAGCGACATAGCATACTTTATATTTCTTGCAAGATGGAGCACCCCCTCATTATGCAGTAAATGCCCGTCAACAGCAGTCAAAGCAAAGTTTATTCTCCAAAACCTAGAAATCTGGAAGAACTGAAGGAACGAACACGGCACCACATAAGAGCAGTGTCTCCGATTGTTTTAAATAATGTGTGGGTGGATATATTCAATCTTTTAGAGTTGATCTTAAGAGAGAATCTTCGCAATTTGGAACATTTAATTTAGATTAATATTTATTTATAATATAATATTTTTCATCTATTCATTGTTTCATTCTTTGTTTCTTACTACGTTTTATTCTTAGTTTTCTTGAGTTAAGTTGTTTATTGTTTACTGTTATCTTATTAATATTTTGCTAGTATTAAATTAAATGTGTTTAGGAACAATATTGCGTCTTCCAATTGTTATTTCCCATGCAGCAGTATGGTATTTTGGGGTTGTCATGATTAAATTATTATTAATTCGTTTAAACCACTGGTTTTCAAAATAAATTTAAAGTGTGCTATATTGGCAAACTCATAGAGAGTTCGTCTGTAGGAATCTGCCGGAAAAATATATTGTTGCCATTTTAAAAAAAATTAATTCCATCTTATGCCATCTTATTGTATATTACATTAAAATAAGAGGAATTAAAAATAAAAATTTTAGATAGAAACGCCAATTTTAATAAATATTGAATTTATCCGTCATTTTTCCAACGCACTGTATAATAATTCATAGTAAATATAAAATTGATATTTTCCACTATTACCATATATCATAATATCTAGGTAATTTTCAGAGCACATATATATATATATATATATATATATATATATATATATATATATATATATATATATATATATATATATATATATATATATATATATATATATATATATATTATGAGTTTTTTAGTGCTTCTTAATCTCAAAATAATATACGCCAACTATGTCGCCTATACACGTATGATTCCACTTAAATATAAAAAATAGACCTCACGAATGATGACTAAAAATGCCAGATCATACTATTCTACTACCATAAAATTTATAACGTTGCTTCCCTTAGGAAAACTGCCAGTGTACGATGTTGTTCTGAACCGAACATTTTCTCAATGGGTTATGCTGACCTTAATGGATAGGTGGTCGTTGCATTCAGCCAAATCTTCGTTCCCGCGACCCCGGGGTCAATCTAGCTCTTCTAATTGATGGACAGCCATTATACTAAATCAATTTTTGTATAAACGTTTTGCCACTTAGTTTACTATGGATTAGACGTTATGTAAAAAACTAATTAATAGGCTGATAATCCAAATTATTAGGCCTGTGAATGTTAATAAGAATTTGATGTTAAAATTCAAGCTTATTTTGTTCCAGCTACCGATTTGTCACTACCTATTAAGGTAGTACAAAGATTTAACTAGTTGCTTTTATGATAACGTCCAGTTTATGTAGTTATTTAAATTGATTGAGATGATTTTTGAGAGAGTAGTAAACTAATTGGACACGATATTATGTGA
Organism: Tetropium fuscum; assembly: GCA_964058915.1. Classification (NCBI taxonomy): domain Eukaryota; kingdom Metazoa; phylum Arthropoda; class Insecta; order Coleoptera; family Cerambycidae; genus Tetropium; species Tetropium fuscum. The sequence continues at coordinate 30,420 of CAXKVY010000939.1, read as the reverse complement.
TAATAAATAAATGGAGGATATGCCAAGTCAAATAATAAGTTATACTATCTATAAGAATGGGAAAGCATATATCATAATCACAATTTATGGCAATACTACCCATTACCCATAATGACGTAGCATCAATATATTGAAATTATTCACTATAAATCACTTAATTCGTAAGGGGTATATTATATATAATATTTTACAATTTGCGGGCACAGCAGCATTGCAATTAGAGCATGATAGCTCTCAATGAGTTGACATGTTTATGATTGAATTATATTATTGAGGAAACACTTTCATCAAATACATAATATGAACTTAAATAGTTACAGAAATAAAAAACATGAGTGTGTGCTTATGACCACACGATAGAAGTGAAAACTTATAATTTTCGAATTTTAAAATATATACATACATAATTACATTTATTTCATATAATGGATTAGTTCGGTTAATCAACAAAAGATAATATCGATATTGTTATATAAAATTATTTATTCTTATATCTGTACCCATGAAGCAATATTAGTTACAAAATAAATCATAATTTTCGAATTTTAAAATATATACCTATATAATTACATTTATGTTATATAATGTATTAGTTCGGTGAATCAACAAAAGATAATATCGATAATGTTATATAAAATTATTTATTCTTATCTCTGTACACATGAAGTAATATTAGTTACAAAATAAACAATAATTTTCGAATTTTAAAATATATACTGTAACCGTCCGCCTGTATTACCACAACCCGCAGTACACCGCACGTTAATACACGTTGACCCGTGACACAGATGCTTCAGGCAACCGGGGCTAGATGGGGCATAGTTAGCAAGTACTGCATTTAGCCATCACTTCGGCTGTCGATTAGATTCAATCTACTTCAATTCTATTCTATACAGAGGAAAACCATTGGACGGTAACCCGACCATACGGACCCTCTTGATATATTGTTTTCTGATAAAATGTATTGTATTTTCTTTTACTTAGGAAACAATAAATATATATATATATATATATATATATATATATATATATATATATATATATATATATATATATATATATATATATATATATATATATATATATATATATATATATATATATATATATATATATATATATATATATATATGTATATATATATATATATATATATATATATATATATATATATATATATATATATATATATATATATATATATATATATATATATATATATATATATATATAGATATATATATTACTCCCTTAACAGGTATTATTATTTTTTAAAATACGCCTGTTATAATACCTATTTATGTTATATAATGGATTACTTCGGTGAATTAAGAAAAAATAATATCGATATTGGTATAAAATATGAAGTAATATTAGTTATAAAATAAACAATAATATTTATCAATTATATTGTGGAATTTTCTTCTGATCGGACTTCACTTATTATATTCTAAGAATGAAGCAATACTTCTATGGAAGCAAAAATATGCTGGTAAATACTTTAAGATTCAAGTTTGTCTCTCTAGCTTAGTCAACGAGTGTACTGAGAGTTACATAGACGAACGTGACGGCTCCGTCTCACTCAATACCCACAAACTTTCTCTACTGTCTCGCTCTGCTGACTGATCCTGTCTCATTTAGTTAACTCGAGACGACTTTACCCGAAGGAGCGTTACATAGCCGAGCATGACGCGTGACGGTCCAGTCTCATTCAACACCCACAAAAATAAAAGTGCTGAGCGCGCTTAAAGAAGTTTTCACTTCAACAAGTCACTTTAATATTGACGTTCAGTTGGAAATAAAATCTATGTCAATATTCTTGTGACTTATTTTAAATGCATTAGTTGAAATCAAGCGAATATCTAGCGCAGCGAAATAAGTACCTATTGTAAAACCGACGACGGACACTGATTTTCCACAAACATCAAATACTCCGGTTGTTAGGGATGAAGTATAGATACAAGAAATGAAGGAGTGTCTTATTCTCTTTCCTACGTATTTTTCCGTAGAACTGGATATTGGCGGTCAGGACATTCAAAACCTTAAGCTTAATTTTACAATCCACGATTTAGTAAAAAAATGCTTCACGCTTCACTCTTGCCTGCATATCTTCGCTCTTAAGAAATTTTAGTACATCACTTGCCTTTAGAAAATTGTTCGAAATTTGCAAAAACAAACTAGCCCCAGTAGAGGTTGCTAAGTGCAATTGTTAACTTGCAAACTTCTGCCAAAGTTTTAGAAGTGTCGTTTCTTCGCCATTTTTTAACTTGACAACTATTATAAATGCGAGTGTCAAACTGAAGAAGGTGTCTATGTTGACCTAAAGTCAGAAAAATCACAACTTATATTCAAATTTCAGTCTTGTTCGAATTTAAAAAAAATGATACGTACCGCCGAATTTATGAGGTTGTCTACGCGCCTACTTTTTATACGGGGAATGGCGAGGTTTTATATGGAAATTTATGGGACGTACAAATAATGGCGAAAAAACGGCACTTATTGTACTTATCTCTTGTAGTTACCTCTACATGAGCATGTTTTTTTTTGTTCATTGCATATGCATGTGATATACTTTTTTAATGCACGTAGTATAATACTAAGTATGGTTAGGAGCGAAGATATACAGCAAAACGTCAAAAGAAGTTTATAAATTGTTTTTATAAATGTTAGTTGTTAGTTTTTATAAATTGTTAATAATAAAATTGTAACAAAATGGTAAAGTGCAGGTCATAATTCTGTTCGGAAAGGGAATAGCAACCCAAGAAGTCCTTTGTTTATTATTTAGAGAATTCTAAGAAGATCCACATTAAATGAGTAATTCATCTTGTATAGTGTGTTTTCTTTAAGTACGGTCTTAGAAAAATTTCATGGCTTCGTAAATGCATAACTTCGTAATCGTAAACAGATGTGTAACTACCAAAAAGTGAAATATCTCAAATCAATTATAAAATTAACAGGGTCTATCCATAAAAGCGTCACGAAAAATCATAAATAATACGTCGACCATAAATAATAGTTGTCCGTTAGAAGCGTCACTTAATTTATGGTTTCCGGGTATGGGAAAAATGACCAAACAGCTAACTAATTGATGCAGAAAGAGTAATCTGAGAAATGTCATGTAAAATGTTTAGTTTCTATTTTGCAACCAGATGTCGTTAGAGTACGGGAATAGTTTCCTGAGATCATGTAAGGGGTAAAGTAGGTCCCGTAGGATTGGTGGAGATTTCACCCCCAGTAAGTGGTATTACTTAAAGGGGATGAAAGATCGACTTTGGTCCCGCCCAGCGAGGACTGGAGCAACAATGTTAGCCAAAATTATGCAGTTTCCGGCAGGTTTTCAGATAGTAAATTCGGGTTTAAAGTCAAATAGTTTAATAAGCGGAAAGGCACTCAAAATTGTTCTACTGGAATCAGGTCTACTTAACCCTAGCGATTAGCTTTGTTTTCATATGAATAGATTCATTATTTGCGCGACGCATCTGGTTGTGTCCAAATTTATAGTTTGTTTAGTGTAAATGTTTTATTGTCAGCGTAATTTATTCTGTTAAATATTAAATATATATCTTGGTTTGAAGTTATTTGAATTAATCTCTTGACCAACGAAATTCAATATTATCCGACAAAGTTAGTTCGTGAATCTTAGTGATGATGTGAGGTTTTAGCCATACAGGATTAACACCGACATCATGAGAGCATATGAGGTAAGCTAAATCTCCATGTATCAATATTAAGATTTCCCCTTCTAACTTTAAAGCATACGCGACGAACCCAGGACAATGAGATCATGTGTATATATTTATGTATATATTTATGTATGTATACATATTTTTGCAAACCCCGACGCTCCCTTTCATTTTAACATCGGTCAATCTGGTAAAAACCCCAGTGGTTACAAAATTAAGCATAAGAATTTGGATGTTCGGACAAAAAATACGTGAGAAACAAAAAAAAATGCCTATGTGTCAAAAATCACCTGAAATTCAGCTAGACAGCTAGACTCTAAACACATACTTAGCTCAATACGCGTTTCGCTAGCCGAGTTGGCATCATCCGGAGAGTCCGGAGAAAATTAATACTAATCTTAAACTAAGAAACTACCCTATTTATACCTAAATGATATTTTCATGGTTCAGTGAACTGCAATGAAACTTGTCACGGTTCAATGAACTATTGACGAGTGACGCGTAGATCGGGCTATACGGAATAGGTCCTATGTCACTATTCACACCATTTTTACATTACCTAATTTCTACCCTCCCAAATTCAGTGTGAATTGGTTGAATAATAGATTGAATATGAATGAATGAATTAGTATGTATATTACCATAAATACTGTCACACTTGACGCTGGTCAATTACTAAAGTAGGTACATAAAATATCAATTTAAATATAACCGATAATAAATACAAAATGTTAAAGTCGTTTTTTATTTCGGCATTTAGATATGAATTACATATTACCTAGCGTATAACTCATGTGTTCAGATTTAATGAATACAGTTCGCAATACTTTAATGATCTACCTATCCGTTCATATCTATAATTATTTGTTTTTACTTGAGTTGCAGCTTATAATTAAGTATAAAAAGAAAAAAGGAAATCATTTCTTCTGAGTTTGTTATAAGTTTGAGCCAATAATTACGTAACGTATAAAAAATTCATCAAAACACGTTTCTAGTTTCCTGCAAGATTTCATTGAGGTGGTTTTGTTAACTTTTTTTTAACTTAAACTGTTCCGCATTTCTCGTAACTAAGCACAACAATAAAATTGCATCAGTAACGTACCTATAGACATTGAAAAATTTATTTATATAGTTGTATATATGGACATATAATAATAATATACGGAAAACGAACCACTTGGAAGTTGTACAAGTTCTTTCACCTTCATTGAGGATCTTAAGAGTTTCAAGGCGAACAAAAAATAAGAAGTAATTTATGTATATGACTATGTTTCTTGTCATATAATATGATCATAAATAAACAAAATCTAAAACCTATTATTACTCTGCGTAAACCTACGTAACTTATTTCTTATACATGGGACCAAGTCCTATGTCACAATGTATCTTGAAAACTAGCAAAGTCTGAAATGGTTGTTACCTTAGAAATACATGTTAATAACTTTTTTAATTACGATGCACAAAAACTTCACTATTCTCGACGATATTGGTTTGATCACGAACTAACAGATGCTGCTGGGCTCTGGTGGTGTCATCTAGCTGATGTCGCCGTACTAACTCTGGAACGCTGCGATTATCGCTGGAACTTTAATTATGGTACATCTTCACCCAAAAAATTTTGATTTCGGCTTCTGCACTTATATACTCTTTCAACTAGAGACTTCTTGGAAAATTATATCCTTTTCTTTTATATTTATCACCAAACTCTTCTGCGGCTGGGGACGCTACCAAGCTACTTCTCACTTTCTAATTACGATGAAAAATACTTAATTTACTTTTATTTCTGCTTGTAGATCTTCTCCACTGATGTTCTTACTTATATAGCACAGTTTTAACTAATTTTACTTTAATTTTTATAAAAAATATGAGCGTGGCTGTTATCTCTTTGAACGCCTTAGCTGAACTCCTAAATTGTTATACGTAACTACGGATATGCCGTATCGAAAAATATCTGCATTTCCTGATTACGATCCTTCTTTCTTATTGTAATGATACAATCTGACCAATCAGATTGCTGCCAATTATTGGATTTATTTAATTTTACATAAAACCCTTACAATTTGAACTTGACTTCATCTAATTTTGAATTCTAGGCACCATAATATATTTATATTCACTTTTTGTTGTGTAATTTCAATGTATCTGTTCGGCGTCATTTCGACATTGCACTTTGCTTCTAGATTATAAACTCTCGAAACCCATATTTACATTGATGCTTTAGCATTAATCTTGTAATCTAGGCATAGTTTATTAACACTCGATATTCTATAATTATTACTGGAACTTGTCTATTACGATTATGCTTGAGATAGATTTTTGCGCGGATAAATAATTTAGAAATGATGATATTACGTTCTGACCAATCAGGCGCGTAACTGGTTGGCGTTATGTATAATACATACGATCGTCATCGATACGCATGTGCTTGCGTTTCTATAATCGTAGCGTATAGCGTTATATAATCTCTTTTGCTCTCTCTCTCTCTCTCTCACACACACAAGACTGTAAACTTATGCTATTATGTTAAAAATAAAAACTTAAGTATTTATTTTGTCATTCATTTATCTGTCATTGACTTTTAATAAAATATTTTTTTAGGTAATAGTGATATATAGAGACATTTTCTTGTACAATATTTTTAAGTTATATTTAAGGATTAAGGATTTTATATTGTTCTTGTCTTGTCAAATAAATTATTTAATATCTCTGAAAAATTTGGGAGATATTATCTCAGTAATGTTTACACATAGCCTTAATACCTATTGGTTGCTCCGCAAATAATATACCTATGCTCATGATCATCCGCTTATCCATTAACGTATCTTAATTAGCAAACGTCGACTTGTCACCGGTATTTATAATAAACCACCAGTTATATTACCAGCTATATTAAATCGTGTCTATACTCTAGGAATGCTTAAGAGTCATGGAATACTAAATACATTCATTATCTTAATTATTATCAACTGATATGTGTAAATTTATGAATTTTACATAATACAAAATTTTAAGGATGGTAACATATTTTAAATTTATGTACAAATACAAATAGTTTTTTCTCTATAGATATTAAACATAATTAAAGAATACAATTTGGTGTGAAACCAATTTAACTCATTAGTAGTCGTTGAGATTATTAATATAAAGCTCTAATTATTCATCACTAACAAACGACTCCTAAATTCTTGATATTTGGAATCAGATCGGAGTTCATATATTATTTAAATGATAATAATTTACATATTTTTTATTCCTTCAATCACTCAATTCCGTCAATTTTGCTTATACACATAAAAATTGTGTGTGAGAGAGAGAGCACTTTAACTCATTAGTAGTCCTTAGGACTATTAATTTAAATAATTAATTAATCATCATATATACAGAAGAACCGAACCTGTCATTCCTTGTAATGTTAAATTTATCAAATAGTTATTAAGATTAGACTTGATTAAATGCTAACAATTTTCATACTTTACACTAGCAAATTCAAGGAGTTTTTCAATTATTTAAACAGACAGAATATATTGAAGGAATGAGACGAAATATAAAAATGTTGGTTATTTATTTTATGCTAATCTGTTACTCTATTATCATACTCTTCACTGAGAAAGTCGAGGAGTATATTGCATTTGATCGGGAATAACAAAAATCATCAATTTTCGTAGGAAAGAAAAATTTTAGTTTTGTGTTCGTTACAAATTTTAAACTGGCAAAATTTCGGTTCGTCTCGTCTGTCCGATTGCCGCTCGTCTCGACTTAAAACATTTATCTCGAGATTTTTGTGATTACAAATAACGGATTTTTGTCAAAATAAATATTCAATATGGCGGCTCCAAGACGACGAATATTTTCATCTCCCGAAAAACTTCGAGTGAGATACTAATAAATCAGATTTGATATTAAAATAATATGAATTCTGATTTTACCGAAGTTTCTCCTTTAATTTATGTATTCCTATTATTTTCTCATTTAAATTTTCAGAAAATCAGTTATTCATTCATAGCTATCTATATCTTACCTTCCTAATTTTACCGTCCTTATACAAAGGTGCATTTTCTTTCTCGAATATATTATTAACATGCAAACATAATATACGATTAACAATAAAATTAAGATACGGCATTTTGCTGATTAGGTGTATCTAGGAGTGCTGGTACATTTCTTGTACAGCTACGTCGAAATTTAACATAATGTCATATTTCTAATAACATACAAATGAGAATGGTAACTGATTGATGTTTTCCATTTCATATGTAAATTTTCCTAAACTGAAAGGATTTTTAGATATAAAGTTGCCTTCATCTATAACTTTTGCACTGCAAAAATGTCATTCTAATACCTTTTCCCAGACCGTTTAAAATACTCTTAATTTTACGTTGTTCCATTTTGTTACGTTTGTTATATATAAGGTTGATTGCTCTTAAATAACAAATATAAAATTAGGTGTACATATATTTAAAAATGTACAAAGTTAGATTACATAGTCAAATGTAAGACAAAAGTGTCCTAAAATATATATTTATAGTGAATAACGAACAATTCCGGGCATGAGTCGAGCGATCTTAGTACAAGTACGCTTGTAATACAAGTTTTGACAAATATATGGAAGCATAATTAGTAATAGATAATTTAATTATGTAAAAGACGTTTATTCGAAGTGTAATCGGTTTAGAGATAAAAAAAACAATGATAGTGAAAAGGGAAGCTTATTGTGATAGTGCTACCAACATTAAAAGTATAGGTAAATACCACAAAAACATTAAAAATATCTAATGCACGAGATTAAATAAAACAAGAACTATTGTTTAAAACAAGATTATTGATTAGTAATCAGATTATCAAGAAATGTTGAAAAGACCTGAATTTGGTTTGGGACAAATTTATAGGAAAATATTAATTTAAAATCGTTATAAGAAGGGAAATACTTACTCAATAGGAAATAAGGAGGTTATGGACCATAACCATAGGCATAGCACTATGAAAACAGGAATTAGCCCAGCAGTTCCCAGTATTACTGGTTAATCAACTATATAAGCGGCAGCATCGATCAAGGTATATATATATATAGGAATCCAGGCGTCCCATAGGACATCTTAAAGAGGAGAAGAAGTTACTATAATTCCAAGTAAAAACACAAAGCAGGTACCTACAACAAACTTTCTTATATTGCTAGCACGACAGAAAACTCATTTTTGCCTATGTCAAATATGTTATAAATAAAATACTCTTTTGAAAAAGGCCCAAAATGACAAAAAATTTCTAGTACATTTGCGTCTATATATTATACATGCAGTTAGTAAGGTTTAAACACATAATAATGTCAATAACCTGTAATGTAATTTAACAAATACGTAAGTAAGAGTTCTTAATATCGTTATGTTGGGTGTTCAATAATATATTGAACAGTGTTTCTCATCTTTTACGAGTAATACATAATAATAATTTTTCCTGGTGCTGCAATTATGATTTTATATAATGAATTTACAGACATTTTGATGTGCATATAATAAGTCCCCAATCAATATATTTGGAAAGTAGCCTTAGAATTAAAGTTTACTTTAAAAATATATTATCGTATCAAAATGGCCAACTTTCCTGACACAAAAAAAACAATTCTCTCCTATAAAATTTTTCTAAATAATTTGCCATTTTTCAATTCGAAGTTCCCTTATATTTTTTGCAACACGCCTAGGGGTGCTACACCCATGCGGCGAGCTTTGACTGGAATATATTTCAAAAATATAAAACCAACATAATTCAACATATGTTTTCAACCGCTTGTCCAATCAAAACAATTATTATTCACCTTATGAGCAAAATTTGTTCAGCTGGTATAAAGTACCTTAAAGGTTTAATTTTATTTCATTATAAATAATACATTACTAGTATATAAAATTAGTTACTGGAAGTAGCATTAATTTGCGTACTTTTACAGTTATATAAATAATTAAATCACTACTGCTATTCTTTTAAAATTATAAAAGTAAATACCGTACAAATTATGACTACAAACTAAATATGCAGCAAGTTGAGGTACTTATATGCTTAAGACTCTTTATGAATATACGACGGCCTATAATTTGTAGCGAAATTACAGAGATGAAATTGAGCCATTTTCAGACACCATGAAGTATGATTGGTTTCGTACATCACCAGCAATACGGCTAGATTGGAGATTAGCTGTAAATATGAAGATATGATAGCAGATGTTTCCGGTAAAATAATAAACGCTAATGTGTAGGTACATATTTTTCTTAAGAGATTTTGATAACTGCTCCCATACTAAAGGTAGATTCTGATCTGTACTTAGCATGATTAAGGATTATGCATGTACCTATCTTAAAACGTAGCGTAAATAATTATTTGCTCATTTTAATTCGCTGTTGTAAATGCCTGTTTTAATTTTCCACCGCTATTCTAAGAGACAAAGTTTACTTTAGCGACAAATGACTATTTATTAAGTTTCTCATTATGTTCAAGCACAGACATATCACGTGCAAAACAGACAAGTTCTGCCTGGGATAATTAAATTGTACAGCTAATTCTAACTTCTATATATATATATATATATATATATATATATATATATATATATATATATATATATATATATATATATATATATATATATATATATATATATATATATATATATATATATATATATATATATATATATATATATATATATATATATATATATATATATATATATATATATATATATATATATATATATATATATATATATATATATATATATATATATATATATATATATATATATATATATATATATATATATATATATATATATATATATATATATATATATATATATATATATATATATATATATATATATATATATATATATATATATATATATATATATATATATATATATATATATATGTAGATACATTGGTTCAAGAGCAAAATGAATTTGTCACCAACAGTTTACTGTTAATTTACTCAATTTACTCTGCTGTTACAAGTGATATGTAAAAGGTAGGCGGCGTATGTCAACCAAAAAACAATAATTGGGTGTATGCAATCTCATTTTGACACATCTTTAAAACCAATACGGTGTTGAGAAATATTCAGCAATTTAAAATAATGAATCGTGTGAGACATTTGACAGCATTGGAATGTGTAAGAGCGAAAACTTTGGTTGAAGAGCGTAGAAGTATGCGATATGTCTCTCGAATTCTGGGTGTTAACCATTCGACAATAAGTCGAATGTTAGAACGTCACAGGGCAACTGGTTCTCACTCCAGGAGACATGGGCAGGGTAGAAAAAGGGCGACGAATGTTTTAAGAAATCGGACAGTAACAAGTTCGCAATTGAAGAGTGAACTTGAGATGATTAGAAATTGAAGAGTGAACTTGAGATGATTAGAAATGTTCAAGTTTCTGCTCTTACTATAAGGAGAAGACTACGGGAGGCAGGTTTGATCAGTAGAAGGCCCATAAAGGCACCAGAACTTATCAGGGCTCAGAAGGTAGCTCGATTACGATTTGCACGAGCACATGAAAATTGGACTATCGATGACTGGAGGAAAGTCCTATTCTCCGATGAAACAAGAATAAGCCTAAAATCTTGTGATGGGCGGCAACATGTGTATAGAAGACAAGGGGAAAGGGAAGCTGCCTTCAATTTCGTTCTAAACGAACCCTTTGGTCGTGGCTCCAAAATGTTTTGGGCGGGTATTTCTTTCGATGGCCGTACGGAGTTAGTCCCTATTCATGCAAGGGCAATGAATGCGAAATACTACGCAGAGAACATTCTCCAGGAGCATGTAATGCCCTATGCTCCGTTTATTGGTCCTGATTTCATATTCATGCAAGATAATGCAAGACCACATGTAGCAAGAATTTGTGTTGAGTACTTGAATGAAGTCCATATTGATGTTATGAACTGGCCAGCACGAAGCCCGGATTTAAATCCCATCGAACACCTATGGGACATCATTAAGAGAGCAGTGAGACGATGTCTACCAGCCCCACAGTACCTTCAACAGCTGGAACAGGTTACTCTTCATGAGTGGGATAATATTCCTCAACCCGTCATTCAAAACCTCATTAGAAGTATGCCACGGCGGATTCAGGCTGTAATCCGAGCTAGAGGTAGCAACACAACCTACTAGGGATCAGCTCACATAATTTTATTTCTTTGTTTTCCTTTGTTCTCTTGTTAATTAAAAAATTTTTCTTCTCACCCTGAAAGTTTGTTCAATTGATTTCTGTATGGTGCGATATTTTTAAACCAATGAATCTAAAGACATGGACAAAAAACAAAATGTAGGAAAGGAATGGTTCTTAACAAAAATTGGTATTTTTAAAGAATTTGGTTACGAAATTATTCCACCGAGTGTTTTAAAATTAGGGTTATATAACAACCTTTTAGTTAGCCCTGTATAATACCTAAACCGTCCTCAGTTAACAAAAGACTGGATATGCAAGTTGAAACTAGTCGTTTTATCTACAGTAACTAAAAGTAAAAAAGTTATGAGACCTCAAATTTTAGCAAATATTAACGTGGTGCGTGGTGCGATATATATATATATATATATATATATATATATATATATATATATATATATATATATATATATATATATATATATATATATATATATATATATATATACATATATATATATATATATATATATATATATATATATATATATATATATATATATATATATTTTTCATTACATAGAAATAAGCATTTCATTACATAGAAATAAGCAAATAGACGAATAAGAAAGAAAACACACTTACCAGTGCTATATCTGGACACACATACGGAAATGAACCACTATACACACGAAAACGAACCACTTAGAAGTTGTACAAGTTCTTTCACCTTTCTTGAGGATCTTCAGAGTAGTATACAATTTATTTCATTGATCATTCATACTTGAATTTAAAATACCAATACTCCAACACTTGCAGTGACGTTTTATGACATTAGTTTTTGACGGAACTCATTCTTAGAATACACAAACCTAGTCTACTATTTATATTTGTTCTATTTGAACATATTATAAATAAAAGCATTAGGCATACAGTTATCCAGAAGATGTTAAACTTTAAAATGCATAAAATCTTGTTGAACCTATTGAAAAACAACTACTTGATCAATGAAATGAATCGTATACTACTCTGAAGATCCTCAAGAAAGGTGAAAGAACTTGTACAACTTCTAAGTGGTTCGTTCTCGTGTGTATAGTGGTTCATTTCCGTATGTGTGTCCAGATATAGCACTGGTAAGTGTGTTTTCTTTCTTATTCGTTTATTTGCTTATTTCTATGTAATGAAGTTGAAGACAAAGGCTCTCTTTCACATGATTTATTATTATTGTCTTAATATCATATAAAAATTTAAAAATAATTTTTTCTGTATTATTTAAACAAAGTAATCTTTAAATGTGTAATTTGATATTCTAGTAAAAGTTTGATGTTTTTAAGCCAACTTTTAGTAGGTAACGAAATACTTAGTGTCCTCTAATCTTGCATTTTCATATTATTAATTTGAACCGCGTGATGAGCAATCATGAATAATCGTTTTCGTGAACAACTGAAACTAATTTATAGAAAAATAACCGTTATAGCTATTCTGTTTAATGTAATAATATTATAACTTAATGACATCATAATTAAATAGATGGGCTTAGATGGACGATGCACGTAACTATTATTAGTTAAAAAATAAATAGCAATTTTAGAACTATGTGTATGTGAAATATGTATATGAATATAGCCTTATAATAAGTCATATGAACATATCCCTAATATATCAAAGGAGAGTATATTTTAGAAATATATTAGCATTACGATAATTCTCGATTTGCGATATACATAGAGATTCTAAATTGATTTTAGTTATATTATTCTCAAGATTGATTAATTGGATGTATGAATCACTTGATATCGTAGGTATAGTTACTAGATGGAGAGGGAGACTCTTTCCTTGAGAGGGCTGGAACTTTTGATGTGACAAACAAACACATTAAAGAACAAACACTTTACAAATACTTTAAAGAACGTTACCCATTTACCAGAATTGTTTACAACACAGACCATACGGAACCTGACTATAATGTTAAATATAAAAAAAATACTAAAAACATAGCGTAACGATGTAATAGAGCGTGTACTTCACGAAAGAACAAGATATCTAATTCCGCGCGATCAGTACGATAAGATCCAACACGCGATAAAGTTGCCGCGGCCCGAAACGAGCTGTGACGTCACAGCCTACAATAATCGGTGGGCGGCGTTGCGCCGGAAAGCGGCCGAATGAACTATGAAAATAAGGGGTCTATACTTCATTCAATATGTACTTATAGTTAACTGACCCCATATAAGATACCGCGCAGTTGCCACATGTAATTCTTCTACTACTTACGTACGTCTACTTTAAATATGACAATCACGTAAACATTTATTTTTATAGTTAAAAGCGGCAACGCCGATCCACGACCTCTCCAATAACGAATATTCAAGCGGTATATCTATTTTTAACTTATTGGAATCGAATCTCTCGAATCGGGATCGGATTCTCGGATCTAATAGGATCAGGTTCGCATATCTTACAGTGGCGTGTTCGCGGGAATTGCTAATATATTATTTATATTAGGTATACATCGAAATGACGCGCCGTCTGTGTTTAGTGAACGGAGTAGCAAATGTCCCCTCTCTTACATAGGATCCATGGGTTATACGCACGTAAATTGTAACGGTCATTCGCAATAGTGTAGTGCGTTGGTTAAGATATTCGCGTGTATATATATATATATATATATATATATATATATATATATATATATATATATATATATATATATATATATATATATATATAACGGAGTAGCAAATGTCCCCTCTCTTACATAGGATCCATGGGTTATACGCACGTAAATTGTAACGGTCATTCGCAATAGTGTAGTGCGTTGGTTAAGATATTCGCGTGTATATATATATATATATATATATATATATATATATATATATATATATATATATATATATATATATATATATATATATATATATATATATATATATATATATATATATATATATATATATATATATATATATATATATATATATATATATATATATATATATATATATATATATATATATATATATATATATATATATATATATATATATATATATATATATATATATATATATATATATATATATATATATATATATATATATATATATATATATATATATATATATATATATATATATATATATATATATATATATATATATATATATATATATATATATATATATATATATATATATATATATATATATATATATATATATATATATATATATATATATATATATATATATATATATATATATATATATATATATATATATATATATATATATATATATATATATATATATATATATATATATATATATATATATATATATATATATATATATATATATATATATATATATATATATATATATATATATATATATATATATATATATATATATATATATATATATATATATATATAGTGTGCTGTTTTAATGTGATTTGTGATACAATATAATATCGGCGAAGGATGGAAAATATTCCAAAACGTAGGCAGTACCGATCGGTAGGTGAGAAAAGAATAATTTTACGAGTATTTTACTGCATACAGAGAGATCACCCCCATCGCGACAAGGATGAATTGGTGGATATGTGTTCGGATTATACAGAAGCATCAAAGGCACACACTTTTAAGAGAAGAAAAGGTACATGGAAGTGTACAGCCACCGAAACCAAAAAGCGGTCGAAATAAAATTGTAGTGGACGATGATGCAAAAAATGCGATACGTAGAACGGTCCACGGTTTCTTTAGAAATAACGAATTGCCCACTTTAGATAAGGTGCTGCAAGGTATAAGTGAAAATGATATTATACCTAAAATGTGCAGTAGTCTGGCAAAAATTTTGAAAGACATGAATTTTAAGTATGGAAAAGTAGACAGAAAAAGTATTCTCATAGAAAGATATGAAATAGTTGCTTGGCGGATGGATTATCTTCGAAAAATAAAAAAGTTTCGAAACGAGGGGCGGAAAATTTTTTACACTGACGAAACGTGGGTCAACGAAGGACATACTATGAAGAGAGTCTGGCAGGATGGATACAGGTGATTTATTTTATTTCTCTTATTGTTTTTATTTTTTGTTGAGAATTTTTTGCTTTATTTTGGAATATGGGTATATTTATTTTATTGTTTTTATTTTTGTTGAGAATGTTTTGAAATATATATTTATCTTATTGTTTCATTTTTTGTTAAAAATTTTTTGCTCTATTTTGGAATAGGTATATATTTATTTCATTTTTCCGTTTTAAAGTTTATTTTTCACGGCTACTTAGCTGTTTTGTACATATTATTTTTGTTTCTTGTGGGAAATATGGCGAACCACCCACTGAAAAATAGTAACGCGCTGAAAGCAATACTTCATGAGTGGTGTGGAAACTTGCATTCAATATCAGCTGTAGTGTTGAAAATCTACATATAAAAACCTACTACTTTAACCCCCTGTAAGTAGTTTAACCCCTTGTAAGTAGGTACCTATTGTTCATTGACTTTATTTTTATGTAGGTACTTACCATCCTAGATCACCTTCTACTTTCACCCCCCTAAGAAAAAAAAAATGTCTACGCCAATGAAAAACATTGTGTAGGTCAGGGTTGCCGGTCGTTGAACTATATATACATATTGTACGCCTTATAGTGCTGGGATCTTCCGTAGCCGACCGTAAATTGTAGGCTGTGGCGTCACGACTTTGAACCTGTTTGAAACGGTTCGCTCCCATGCGAGACTTTAATAACAAATTTATTATTGGGAATTAAGGCGTCATATTTTGCATATCTTATTTTTCAGTGTGGTAGAACATTTTTGCGCAATAAAGAAATGGGAGAATAGGGGAAATGTTCCCTATTGCGGAGGCCAGAATAAAAGCATGGTTTAAAAGATTTATGGAGGCAGCCGGTAGCAGAAAATATTTTAAAAAAAATAAAAGATTTGTTTCGGTATAACATAGATTTTTGACGGTGGGGCAGGTGGGACATACCCATCTACTAGCGGACAGGGATTTCGCTGCAATAGGAGTCTTGCATCTAGCCGGCGCTAGTATCAGCTTTAGGTATTGAATCCTAACCACACTTTATATATAATTTTCATACCAAATTAACATCAATGTCTAACAATAATTAAATAACTAGGTTAATAAAAAAAGAACATGCCCGTAAATTGCTTAGTGACCGCAGTGTAATTCTGTTAACAATAAGAATAAATATGTAAATTTCCATCAATTTCCAAGTGTGACAAACTAAAACAGAAGTGGATCATAGCAATTAGGTCTGGAAGAACCCATACAGCTTTTTCAAAAGTGTGTTCAAAGCACCTGTTAGAATCAGATTATAACGTATTCTAACGTATTATTATTTAATTATAACGTATTAACGTATTCTAACATATAATATAGATTATTGGAAATCAGGACGGGTACCTATATAACATGTTTTCTGATATTTTGCATGTTAATTTGTCATTTTTAGACATTCTTGCCATCATTTTATATTTCTTTTTAGGACAGTGGAAAATATTAAATCACGCAGCCATACCATCAGTCAATCTGTCTAGAAGGTAGGGCGTAATGAAGAAATTGAGGAAGAAGGTTTTAACATATTTTCTCAAGCGTTTCTTGATAGTCCTGATGTTAGCAATATATTACAGCAAGAAGTGAATATAAACGTTGAAGCCGCTAATGGAGGGGAGTCAGAAGGACGTAGTTCCGCTGCAGAAGGACGTAGTTCCAAAAATGCCCAGACAGTAGTGTCTTACCTACGCTCCCTGTTAATTTTAGAATCTTTTTTAACTAAAGTCCAGAATTTTAATGTTTTTTTATAGGCATGGATTTAATTTAATTTGTTATTTCTTCAAAACTATCTCGAATTACAATTCAGGGTTCAAAACGGAAGATGAAGTTTAATTAATTAATTAATTAACATATTATTCTATATGTTCTTATAAATTAAATATATTATTAAAAATATTATTATAAATTAAATAAAGAAGTAAATAATTAATAATTTTTTAAGAAGATAACTGGTATGTTTGACAATGGTGTGTTTTTCTATAGGCTGCTGTATTGTTTCAAATATTGACATAATATATTTAACACCACGACCAGGTAAAGATGCCTGGTGCCATTTCATACCTACCATGGCTTGTACCTACATGACACATACGAGGATTTCCTAATAAATAATACATAGTATAAATTAGTTTTCACAAAAACACGACCGTGGACTGAGTAAAATGCTCCAGCGAATTGCCAGCTGAATAGGCAGCTGCAATGTGCTTACATGCGCTGACCAACCCACTCCGCAGCAGTGCAATCACACTTACATAGCTGAATTTCTACAAAGCTCAACTTCCTTTTTCATTTAAGCTGAACATACTGACTTGATATACACAAGGTTATTGCAGCTCCTGTAATTTTTTTTTTATATTTTACAAAACGTTTTATGGCTGAAATTAAACAAACGCTTTATGGCCCTCTGGTACCTATTCTTGCAATATACCAGTTAACCTAAACGAATTGCAATTTCACATATATTTGATTTTCATATTTTCAAATTATAAAAAGATTTAGCACAGTTTTTGTAGGTTAATGTTGCGCTAAGAGAAGTTAGAGTAATACTACCTTACATTGGCACCTAAAGATTTTAGTTGTTGTTTGAGTTCCTTCACAGTTGACATTTTGACTTGTAAACTAAATTTATAAACAAATGAAATTAAAAAGCAAAATATCTAAACCAGATCTGTTTCCACCTAGTGGTAAATTATTTTAAGTAAACATATGCAAGTCTCCTATAGGAAGAAAATAAAATCAAACTGCTTACATTTCCAGATGATTGGTACAATGCAGTATGAAATTGTAAACGTAACAATCCTTTTGAAGTGACCATAATGAAAATATAGACTTCTCATTTAAATTTTTGGAAAACAAATTGACAAAGAAAAAATACAGATGATAAAGATATTGTTTCCTTCACATTTACTGTCTATTTAGGTTCAAGATCGATAATATAAATATAATGAACATAAAGCATGTGTTCAACGAAAAGTTCAAAAATGTCAATATTGGAAACAGGGGCATGAGAAAAATATCTTTGACAGAAAATCTAAGGCGAAAGTACATTGGGACAGTAAAACTAAATGAGAAAGTAATACAAAATTTGTCACTTTTTTACCGTATATACCAGTGAAATATCACGGGTTTTACTGAGGAATAGGAATAAAAGAAAATGATCGAGTCTGCTAGTACTCAAGACTGATGTGTAAACATCTCGTATGCGGTTTTTTCATAAACCCTACACCCTAATATTTCAACTGCCACACGAGCCCTGAGTCCATTGTACTTGCACTTGCATGATGGGCATGATAACCGCCGCCCTAACAAAGCACCAAGTATACGAGATTTAATAAAGCATATAGGAGTCATATGATGATGCAGCGCTTCAAGCCCCGCTTTCCAAACTAGGGATCGCTGGTTCGATACTCACATCAGGACTTTTTTAATAAGGTAGGCAACTCAGCACGCACAGGCACACGCACACACACCATGGAGGTTGGCGTTGTAAATGCCATATATCAGGTAGTAGCTGAATTAATTTAGTAGGTAGATACTGTGCATGATAATTGATGGGTTATGGTGTCACATCCGCGTTCACATTTTCGTCCCATTTCCCGAAATTTACCCTCATATTGCCGTAATAGAAGTTTACACACCAAAAAAATCTGAAGCCAACAATAATAATTCTGAAGATACGATGAAACGAAGATTATGGCGTTAGTTATTAATACTGTTCACATTGACCTACATTTTGCTGTTGCTGATTAAAATATTTTCATGAATAAGGTTTGCAACCAAATCTGTTTTAAATAAATCGTTCTAAAATTCTTAATATATTTTTTTAAATATTACCATTGTGTATGGTAGGCTTTTTTTGTTTCTTCAAATTTATAGTTCAATTATCTTCTATATTTGATTTGACAGATTTAAAACAATCTTAAAACTAAATGTTCTCAAAGCCTACTTAATGTATTTAAAATGTATTTAACCTTTTTATGCAAAGGGCTTCAATTAATTATTCTTTATTAATTAATCACCATTAAATATATTTAACTAATACATTATCTGGCGAAATATATTGTATAAATATATCTGTATCTGTATTGTACAGTATCTGAATCTAATTTAAAATCGTTTTAGTTCGGTAAGTTTATTGAAAAATCAGGAATACACATTTTAAGTTCTAATCAGCATTATTTTATACCTAGGAGGAATTCTTAAGGAAATAACTGGTACTTGTGAGAAAGAAAATAAAAATATATCATTTGTTACTGTTTTTAGATATATTTTGTACTTACCACAAATGTGTATAAATATTATCGAAGAATTTCATTTAATTCATTTCATAACACACTAATTTTATGTTATAAAATTAGTGTGTTATGGGCCAAAAAGTCGCCAAAATATGCTGCTAAGCAAATGTTTATTTACAGAAAGAATTACACCACCTAACCTAACTGAAAAAATATAGAACATGATTGTAACAAAAAGGAAGCAAACTAATTTTATTCGTCATCGAGTGGCATTGGTTGATTCAATGCGGGAATGTCATTTATGTATTGGTTGTAATCAACTGGTATAATTCTTGACTTTAAAAGGTAGAGAAGATATTTTTTCTTTTTTTTCGATACAGGTAACCTTTCGGAATATTTTTTGCTTAGTTCTAGAGAATTCCACGTATGAGGTCTGCATCTGCTTAATCTTCTTTTGCTAGAAACATCAATTTCTAAGAAATGTTCATCAGACAGCTCATACTTATATTTTATAAGAAGATGATTATCCTTCTTAAATCTTAACCATTTTATTTTGAGCCAATGCACTTTTTCATTGCGAGTATTTATGGTCATATTCGGAGCCATGGTGTCTAAAATCAATTGAGAGTGTAAGAAATCACTGTGTTTAAAATTAGAGACATTGTATGGTTTCGGTTTTAATCTTGCAGCCGATATTAGTAAACACCATTCTCTAGTAGTATACATTTTCTTGTGCTTTCTAGCTCTCTCTATAGTAGCGTGCATCGAGTGCGCCTCTAAATAAGAACGTCCACTTTCCATGAATTTTAAATCAATTATTTTTAATGTTTTTATTCTATTCACTGCATACAACATCGCGGCTGCTACGAATTTATTCCTGTTCTGTACGCCACATATATCACTAAATGTAGATACATGTGAAACAGTATTTGGAAACAGTATTTGAAACTTCCTTTAGTGATTCTTTATCTTTTGCTGTATTGTAAGCATTGCACTTGAACACTGATCCTTTTTTGGTATAAAGAAATGGTATAAAGGAGAATCATATTGGTGGAATATTTTTTGATAAACGAATCTAGAAACAGGCTTTATATTTTTCTATAGGCAAGAGTCTTCCTTGTATAGTCTGTATAAAACAAACAAAAGATCAGTGCAGAAGTATTATTTATTTGTGTCACGTCGACAGTAATGCGACTCAACGTGGGGGAAACTATCTACTTATATGCTCTTTTACAAAGGATTAAGCTATTTCACTGGTGGCATTATGAAGCTTAGTATCTTTTCGTTTGTCATATCCGGTGTATAAACCACTGTCGTTAATGTTGCTCATGCAGGTATCTCACCACACGGTGAAATATAGCATACCCTCTTTCTTGAACAATCTGAGTCGTTTAAATAAAATATCCTTGAAGTTTTGCATTGAGGTATTTGTTCTACTGTCCTGCCTTTTACTGACACATTATTAATCAATGAGCTTAAATATATTTTTTGCTTATCGCGGTCAGCTAAATTCCTAAATCGTGACAAAGACTGCCTTTTTTCAAAAAAAAATTTGCTGAACATTTTTTATATCTGCATTTGCCGCAGTTCAGAGGTAAGGGCTCTTTTTCTGGAATTTCTCTCCCACTTCTTCCTCTTATTCTTCTCACCTGGCTCTTCTGAAAGTTGTTCTTCCTCTGAGCTGGATTCTGTTGCAGTTGAAGGTCTGTACGACCCGCTAGAAAGGGAAAATGGTTCACAATCACTGGCTTCATTCTCGTTAGGAAAGGAATTGGTCTCTTCGGATTCAACTAATTGTTTCTTTGACTTATTATATGTGACAAAATCCGGTTTCAATGTACTTGATATTAGACGTGTACCTATCTCCAAAACTATTTACATCTAAAACAAAAATATTATTGAGTAATTTAATCAATTTTTGTTTTGGTTAAACGTGAACAATTTTGGAGAGGCTCCCAAATGATCTCATAAATCTAATTAGTAACCAAAACTAATAATTTTATAACTAATCTACTTCTAATACAGCACGACCAACAGGTGCCTTCATTGTTACCACGTTATTTTTTCCCAATATATCGGGTAGTACTGGAGCTAGTAGGACTACTGAAGCTATGAGGAAGAGTATCAGAAATATAAGGTTGTACGACATTCTCCACGATAACTAAAACAGTGCAAAACATATTCTCATGTATAAATAAACAAGGCTATGAAAGGTAATTTTGAATTAAATTGTTTTCTTAACAATTACATTCGAATATAAAGTTACCATTTGCTTCCCCTTTAGTCCCCTTTAGTATAACGAAGCCACTATTTTTTCACCTCTCGATGCCATTATAATCACCTCAAAACCTTAACATTTACTAAAAAGTACAGCACCGTATTATATTGCAAACAAAATACAAAACATAACCTACATTCGAGAACGCACATTTGTGTTAAGTGTGCACTTTATTTGATCTGCGTCAAAAATTGAGGGCACAATTATAGTAAGTGACATTACAAATGTGCATTAACGTTCGGAATGGGTGGTACTTATAACAAATGGGAGATGGCGCTAGGACTGCGATATTCGAATAAATGGATACCACATCTGTGCGTACAGCTTTCTGACGGGCAGAGGAATAGTCGTGCATACTTATCTCATGTTTGCAAAAAATGCACTTACAACATTTGTACACTACATCATCGATATGATTGTAAATTGTAATCGCTTTCCTACGACTGCTTTAGACGACGGCTGCCGCATTCCCTAAGCAAGTGGGGTAATACATTCTGTTCCATATATTTAATTAAAATTATTTTATTTAACACCCGTTATAAGGGACCTTGCAAGGTTTTCATCCAAGCAGTCGCAAATAAAATAATTTTATTTTCAACCAAATAGGTATTTTGAGTAGCACTGTCCCTTTAAATGTTAATGAATTATGTAATATGATCCAATATTTTATAGGATCATATTCTACAAGACGCGTACTTTCATAGTTCAAAAATAATAAATAAAGTTTTATAATTTTATTATATATAAACGTAAATATTGTCCTGATACTTTTATATCAATATGTTAAAATATAACAAGTACAAATAGTAGTGATTAGAATAGTGTTTCTACCGGCAATGAATAATGGCGAAACAACACATGATATATTAAGTACCTCTAAGTAATTAATCCGCGTACACTTCACACGTGATAGACCAAGACCTATGAACGAAGAGTTGAGTGATTTATAATGAGGAACACCTGGCCGAAGGAAACTAAGTACAGCCTCTGCAAAACAGCAATTACCAACATTTAGTTATGATAAATAATACTTGCTAGGTAGGTTCACACATACTTTATTTTAGTGTGGCCAACATACGCAATCTAATTATAGTTTTTAACCTCCATTAAAAACGAATAAATTGATTTTTTTATGCAAGTGTAATTAGCCTGCTTAGTAAAATTGTTTTTTCATGTAATTTAAAACAAATTTGATATGAAGTATTATGGATGCTCTATCGAATTTTTAGTTTTATAAGCGTGATAATGTTGATTACGGGTCCCGAGTGTTATCCGCTACATTTTCGGCAGGCAGTTAGTGTTTATAATCAGCTATCAGACGCATTTGATCAGACTAAATCTATAATTATCATTTAATTGCAGGTGTGCTTTTCTAACGAACCAAATGTAAATTAAATTACCATCGGATATGATATTATTTTAGGACCTCTGACACTACCGTAAACATACATATGGGGTACAAATTCTCCGGTTTAATTTATTTATCTCTGGTCATAAACTGGGTCATAGTGTCATGATCATCATTTTAAGAATTGCAAGGTCTATAATTTTCGGTATTTAGATTAATGAGCATCATGATTTCGGAAACATAATCTCATGTAATGTGAAAATAAAAAGTGACTCTGTTTTTTTAAATTATAGGTACACGAATAATGTATTATATCGAGTGCAAAAAAATTGTCGGAATGGTAACGTGTGCAACAGGATGAAAATGTGTGATTTTTTTAGGTACATTATTTACTTACTCTTTTTAATTCTATGCATTACCAAAGTTTCTAAATTACCCGTTATTTAATATCGTGAAACATTAATAGTAAGAGTTATGCAATCCAACATTGAGATGACCAGTTGCGGCGTGATGTATAGGGTTTAAAGCAAAGTTATGAACTTTTTGTCAACCGTCAAAATACCATCAGAAAAAATAAACGATTCAGATTTTTAGTATAACCGTGTAACCGTAAAGATTTTGTAGTATATGTTTTTGTAAAGAATGCATTTTACAGACTTGAATGCATCAGACAAAAACCTAGAACTTGCCTATCTATGGTAAAACCATTAAAATGAAAATGAACATTATATGAAAAACAATGCAGGTACAAGGCACAAGGTACAAGGAAAGGCTACAAAATATGTTTTAATAATACGAACAACAAAATTATTATCATTATTAGTATCACATTATGACATAATTTGTATTTTTAATTTACCCTCCTCCATTAATTAGTATGTATTTCCGAATGTTTCCCTAAATTTATAGTTTGCTGTCTATAATGAAATCAGAATTATCTATATTCAAATTTTACATTCTTCTTGTATTCTATCTTCTAGAATATGGAAACTCCGATGTTATAATATACTTTGTTTTTTAGATATTCCCACAATAAATAATCAAATGGGGAAAGATCAATTTATTCAAATATTTGAAGGCCAACTTATCTCTTCTCCTCCAAATCCATACCTAAAATCTATTGTTTAATTTGTTATTTACAAATAAGACACTATATAGTTTATTTTTCCCGTATTTGTTTCTAGTTTTATTTTATAATTTATTGTTAATAAAAACTCTTCGTCTTGATCGTTCAGATACGCAACATCAAAAATAAAGCTGCACTTGCTACCACTCATTAACAGTAAATGAAAGACTATCGAGAAAACCATCAAATAAGGAGGCAAAAATATTCATATTTTTATATATTCTTTCCAATATCTATTACTTTGACACAAGTATTGCGCCACACTCCTTAAGATAGTTCCTAAAGATTTTTTTCTACCTAATGCTTCTACACCGCTTGACCATACCCCATAAATCTTCAATTGCGTTAAATTTAGAACTATAAGGAGGCAAGCTCAATATTTTGATATCCATATTGTCTTAGCAGTTTGTCTGTATGGTAATCCGGATGTTTTATTTTCTCTCACCAATTTGTATAATTCGATTTATTTAATAAGGAAATATATATTCATCTTTTCCTGAATAAGTTGTGGGTTTCTTCTCGGTAATAACATTGTGATAAGACGCATTGATGGAAGATTAGGAATTAATTGCGTCTTGAACCAGTTTTCAAAATTTACAGCATTCATATCATCATGATCATGAACTCGATTTAGATCCTAAAATATATTTCTTAAGGTATTTTTAATTAATAAAAATTTATTATATTTATTTACCAGACTTAAAATAAGAAGTGCGTGTTTGACAAATCCATTCTCCCCGCCTGCATGAACTATGACCAATATATTCCCTTTTGAAATTCGTTCTTTTAGAAAGTTATTTTTTTGTCAATCAAATCCATTTGCTGTAAGACCTATGAGTATAGGTCTAAGGTCCCATCTGTATATAAAACGTTTCTTTTCTAAATGTTGTAATTATTTTATATCTGAGATCCGTTTAAATCTGACGTCGTAAGATTAAATCAAAACCAGCCGACTGTCAGAGCTATTTTTCCATTCAAATCCCATTTTGTAAGAAGCTTCCATAAAATAGTGTAGATCCTGTATAAATTCCAGTAACATAGCTTACAATTCCAGTAACATATATCATATAGATATATTTATGTAGATAATATATCTACATAAATGATCGTTGAATATTATTTAGTAATTAACACAAAAGTAAATACCCTATAAAGATGGCCTCATTTTTTCGATTATAATTTAATAGTCGTTGATTGTTTTTCGTTTCTTACTTATTAATTACTTCTTCTGTTATTGCCATTGTCCATTATCAATAAATGATCTTTTGGGGGATATTTTACGCAATGCATTCCTGAAATAAAGACCGAATAGCAAATAAAGTAAAATAACTCACCTCAACATTATTTTACCTTTATACAGTGCGTTAGAAAAGTAACGGATAAGTTCAATATTTCTTAAGACTGACGTTTCTATCTAAAATCCTCGGACACGTCGATTTTTATTTTTAAATTCGCTTATTTTGATGTAATATACAATAAGATGGCGCTTTAGGTGTTCCGAATGTGACGCCATCGATAATTTTTTAAATGGCAACAATATATTTTCCGGCAGATTCTTGTAGACGAACTATTTATGATTTCGGAAAAATAGCACACTTTATATTTATTTTGAAAACCAGAGGCTTAAACGAATTAATAAAAATTTAATCATGACTCTACCAGTACACAATAATATCATAGCTGCATTAAAAATAACAATTGGAAGAAGTGTGATATGGCTCGCTTGAAATGAAATACTAAGATGACTAAATAATGTTGTCACTGTCACAAGAGTTGTTAATCATTAGAAGCAAAGATGTTATACGAAACAGAAAGAATAGAAATATTAATTATAATAGGTTACGGTAATTTCACCCGAATACATAGAAAGAAGTTTGTGATATGTTCAATTTGACATATGAAGATAAGAACGTCAGTCAGTCAACAGTAAGCAGGATTGAAGAGAAGTATGGCACTGTCAGATATCTTCCGAGAAGTGGACGTAGCAGAGTTGTTAATGATGAAACTAGTTTTAATGTTTTGTTGTCCTTCCATGAAAATCGTTATTCGACGACGCGAGGAATTGCAGGTGAATATGGAATTTCAAATTTTTCAGTTCACAAAAATCCCAAGGATCAACAGGTATCATCCATATAAAGTTAAATTAATACATATAGTTAAACGAGGATGATCCAGATTGACGTGTTTAATTCTGCCAGGAAATGTTGGAGAGAATACGCATAAATCCCACTTTCTTAACAAATTACATTTTATTTTCGAACGAAGTAACGTTTTCCATACATGGCGTTGTAAACAGGCAAAACTTCAGAAACTGGTATAGTGACAGGCCAAATAGGCAACTGAGGCTCATACGAAATATCCACAAAAAATAAATGTATGGCGGGTATTATTGGAAGTAGGATTTTGGGGCCATATTTCTTTGAGAGCAATCTAACCGGAGATCCCAAATATTGACGATCCAGATGTTCAAGCCAATGAAATCTGGTATCAGCAAGTTGGAGCATCCCCTCATTATGCAGTAAATGGCCTGCTCGATCGCGTGATTAACCCCATTAGATTTCTTCCTTTGGGGTTACTTGAAAAGCAAAGTTTACTCCCCAAAACCGAGGAATCTGGATGAACTGAAGGAACGAATATGGCACCACATAAGAGCAGTGTCTCCGATTGTTTTAAATTATGGTTTGGTGGAAACATTCAATCTTTTAGAGTTGTGCTTAAGACAGAACGGTCGCAATTTCGAGATTTAATTTAGATTAGTATTTATTTATACCTAAGTTCCTATTCTTTTTCTTTTATTTTTTGTTGTGTTCTTTGTTTCCTCCTACGTTTTACTCTTAGTTTCCTTGAGTGAAGTTGTTCATTGTTTACTGTATTCTTATTAAAATTTTGGTCGTATTAAATTAAATGTGTTTAGGAACAATATTGCGTCATCCAATTGTTATATCCCATGCAGCAGTATGGTATTTTTGTGTACTCGTAGAGTTCTCATGATTAAATTTTTATTAATTTAATCGCTTAAACATCTGGTTTCTCAAAATAAATATAAAGTGTGCTATACTACCGAACTCATAAAGTGCTCGTCTATAAGAATCTGCCGGTAAAATATATATTGTTGCCATTAAAAAAATATCGATGACGCCACATCCGCCACCTAGAGCCCCATCTTATTGTATATTACATCAAAATAAGAGGAATTAAAAATAAAAATCGACTTCCGAGGATTTTAGTCCAAGGATTTGAAATAGAAACTCAGTCAGTCAGAAACTCAGAAAGTCAGTCTCAAGAAATATTGAATTTAGGTATCCGTTACTTTTCTTACGCACTGTATATGTATTAAATTCCTGTTATTTAACGAAAAATACATAAAACTATACTAGAACATAATCAGTCTACTTCACAAATTATTTTAGGAAATCTAAGGTATCAACTTACAATAAAAATATACCGGCATAAACAAGTTCATAACAGCAACAACGTGTTTGGGTGTGGGTTTAACTGGATCGTTAAAGCACCGTTTTACCAAGTTAGACCAAATAGGGTTACTGCGCTAGTTTATTACTATGTACATTTTAGAAAAATTCACTGTACCCGAGCAAAAAAATGCATTTTTTGCAAAAAAATTTAAATATATAGGGCGTTTCAATTAAAGAATAATGAATTGTTATATTTATTATACACTGTATATTAATGTGGTTAAAATATCTACCAACACCAGTTCTCACAAACAAATATATAAAATCTAATTTTTATGAACCACAACTACATTATATGCTTATGCAATATGCACTTGTGTGAAAAAATTGTTATTTGTTTATTTATGCATTTTCCTTAATCTAATTTGCTTACAGGCATGCATATGTTTTTGTTATCTTATCGTTATTATACAATATTGTATAATATCAAGGTTGCCTATGTTAACCATGACCTACCTGACTTAATATAAATATGCAGACATTATTTTTCAGTAAATTATAAGCATCAGAAAATAAGTGGAATGTTGCTGTTTTATAGTATATAATTAACCTATAGAAAAACAAGGTTTTCACTACCTTTCTTTCCGAACAGGAAATTCATTAACTATAATTCGATATGTAGTCCTCAAGTTAAGTATTTTCAATTAATCTTTAGCATCACCTAGATTATATTGTATGGGTTTGGCTCTACTTTAGATTGCTTCAGATGATCAAAGTAAAATAGAAACATTGCTAGCCTATGGCACACTTAGTTGCCCTTTCTAGTGCTGAACAAATCAATTTCAAAGAGTGGTGGCAAATTTTGTGACAAATAGTTTTTAAATTGCCAAGTTTAAGGAATTGAGCAATATAATGGAGGGTATTCTCTAATATCCATATCGAAGCGCATAGGTTACCGAGGTGATTATTAAGGCGAGCTGAACCTTGATCAAACTATTAATTTCATGTTTCAAGTTAGTGATATTATATAAGTTATTACGGTCTGTTTGCTAATATTAAGATGCATTACTCCCATATTTTATAATATGAGTATTAATTGGAAAAGTCATCAAGGCTTTTGACTAAATGATTTCATCACATGCGCTATTTCTGTAACATCTGCAATAAAGTTTGACTAAGATTCGAACAATGAAATGACCACAATAAACATAAAAATGTATGATCGTAATCGTATCGATATTGCCACTTTATAACCGGAGATTATATTTTAGGTATATTATATTTAAAGCATTAGAATTGAAGTACTTTACCTATACCTATAACACGGGATGACACAGAAAGCACTAACAATTTCTTTTTGCAATGAAATTTTAAAATCAAGTGAATCGAATATAATCATCGCCGATTTCATACGGGCCGATTTTGCCGGTTTCAATAAAATTTCTTTCGTTATCAACGGAAGTGAACTCAAGTATGCATCTTGTATATGTTTCTTGTATAAACATTTCTATAAAACTGATATCTGCTATTTTATTACAACTATTACCTAGTTGTTCTTTTTCGAATCGAATAATAATTGACCATTGAAAATTGAAAATACCATTTCTTTTTTATCAGTATATCGTGAAATTAAGAAACAATTAAAATAATATCTAAGTAGTTGAGCCTTATGTTGTTATACAATGAGGGTGCCACCATGGGTTTTACAAAGTGATGAATTTTGCAATCATTGTAGAGACTGTTTAACTCCTTCCAGCATCCTGCAAGCACATCATAGTGAAAGCTATAAATGAATAAAAAATATGGATATATTGCAATTATTAGACAAATTAAAATTTTTCTAATCTCAATATAAGTAACTGATGTACTACAATATTTTCGAATTAACAGCTGATATCACAATGCACGGCTACAAACGCTTGTGTCGCCCTCATTATATAACATATTATTATTATGCTCAAATTTATAATAACATGTTAACAAATTTTCAGTGATTGTTTTTTATGCATAATTCTTGTATACGTATATGAAAAAAAATATATAAAAAGGTAATTGTATTTTGGCCCAAACGACGCCGGCGCCGCATACATTTGTCTGAGGTAGGTTCTTCGAGTAT